>OX421401.1:21484798-21754462 GCA_949126875.1 Lochmaea capreae
TTTATTAGCGGAAAAAGCTAGGGTCATATTAACACAAGTACAAATAGTGGTGTGCGAGCCACCAAAAGTAATTACAGATGCAAAAGAAAAACGAATAATATTAGAAACATATCACAATGATGCCATGATCGGAGGTCATTGTGGAGCATCTAGAATGATATGAAAGGTAAAGGCTAATTTTAGATGGAAAAGGATGGATTTTGAGATAAGAAATTTTGTTAGACAATGCCAAATAAATAGAGCAAAACAAAGCCATTATGAACCTTTAGATATAACGGAAACACCACAACAAGCATTTGAAATAGTATCTATCGATACTATAGGACCGTTCCAGAGAACGGATCGAAACAACTTATACTGCGTTACATTACAATGTGAACTCACAAAGTATGTAGTTATGACACCGGTGGTAAACAAGGAGGCTGATACCATAGCCAGGGCAATTTTTGAAGGTTTCATAACAACGTATGGTGACATGAAACAAATACGTACGGATTTGGGTACGGAGTACAAAAATGAAGTAATGTTAAAGTTAGGGCAATTGTTGAATATAGATCATAAATTTTCCACTGCTTATCACAGCCAGGCCATAGGAGGGTGTGAGAGAAACCATAGGGTATTTAATGAATACTTGAGAAATGTTACTAAGGAAAGGAGGAATGATTGGGATAAATGGTGTGGATTGTATGCTTTTTGTTACAACACCACTCCAAACAGCTATTATAGGTATACACCCTTTGAGTTGGTTTTTGGTAGGCAAAGTAACTTACCCGTTGACTTAACAAAAGGCATTCAACCAATTTACAACGTTGATGCATACGAGCAGGAAGTGAGGTATAAGTTACAGGTGGCACATGAGAGGGCCAGACAATTTCTAAACAAGTATAAGAGTAAAAGGAAAGAACAATTAGAATAGGATATATCCGTATAATGAGTAGAGCCCGGTAAATTAAATTGGTGCGCGGGAAAAAAGTGACTATTAATTACAAACATTTATTTAGTTCATGGTTACATGGAGAAGGTTAATTATTACGAACCAGAACAAACAGTAAACATTTTTATTATTATTTTATCTGAGTGCGTGAGGTTTAAGTAATACAAACTATATTTTTGTGTGTATGCAATTTTTGTATAAACATTATTTATTGATATATTTTATTTTTATGTTATCTAAACATTAGGATGAATAGTGTTATAATCGTAAACAATGTGAGGTGCATATAAGTTGTACTGCGAATGATCAATCAGCAAATATTTTATAATATGCAGCTACACTCCTGTTTCACTTGAGGCAGGTCATAGTCAAATTAATATTAAGTTCATTAGGATGTTTTCACTTTCTCTTAAAGGGCGGAGGTGTAATGTATTTATCCAAATACATGCAGCAACCCGTATAATATTTGTCTTGATCATAAGTAGGTCAATAACTATTGATTAAAACATACATGATATAAGTATAATCAATAGTTATTATACAGACGTGCTAACAACAATAAAAATAACATTATTGATGGCGATACGAGAACATGATTATTCCAGGCATGCTGAGTTAATCTCGAGTCAAATATAGTTATTATAGTGTAGGTCACTTATATGCACTAATGTACATATAATTGATAATATAAGTTTGGTTGAAACTAAGTATTTTACTACCATCCATACAACCCTAAGTAAGTAAGAAGTAAACTTATTACACTCTGTATAACGTAGCAAAACCTCATATCAAAAGCTTCAAAAAAATGTGAGTAATCCGAATTCGGTATAATATACAGGGGTTCTCATTTAAAAACTCATATGTTTGGTTTGTAACGGAGTTATGTAGCATAGTTCGATATAATTTCAAAATTTTTGTTGATAAAATTTTTTGATATCTCTTAATATAATCCATATACCGAAGTTTGTTTGGTAGTTACGTTTGAGTTTTCGATGGAACACCCTCAATAACCAAACTTGTCAACAATTATACGGTTGCACGATGGGCTCTCCTATATCCTCAACTAGGCTCAACTGATAATGGTACATCTTGGAGAGAACGTACTGAAGAATTTGAATTTTAATGTATTTTTTGAACGTTAAGTTGATGATTGCATAGAATTCCATCAAAAAAGATCAAGGATCTTTGGTGGGGTTGGCCAATATTTGGGTGGGGTGAGCTTCTCATAGGGGCAAGTGCACTTCCGCTGCGCTCGTACCTTACTAGTGTATCTACTAACTGAATTCAATAATTTCCATCCAAAACTCCTATTTACCATTAAAGATGAAGAAATGATGACATTTCCTTGATATAACATTAACTCGAACTAATATCAGCAAAATGAAAACTGAACTTTACAAAAAAATTATCCTAATGCTAACAAAATAGAGGTGCGTTGCAAAAAATGAAATTTGAATAGCGTGAGCTTGGTATCAAAACATTTAACGGGTTATAATTGGAAAACTGCACATAATTTCATACAGTGTGGAAACCACTTATGGAATAAAATTCTTTATGACATTATTTTAGGAAATTATAAAAAATGCCGAGACACGTCAACTTTTGAATTGAGTTGTGCGTTATGTAAACATAAATTGAAATGTACAGGTTGATTCACTCAAGTATACCATGGTCGATGTTTTTTTTTTTTAATGAAACACCCTGATATATGCATATTTTTGAAATCCTCTTAATGAACCGATTTCAACAGACTGAATAACGTATGGTCAATTATGAATTATACAGGGTGAGATTTTAAAATTAATAATTTATTACACTTGAAATATTGGTACTTTTTTAAATTCGCTAAATATGGATTCATCAAGAATCTAAACTAACTAATCACTAGACGTATTTATATATTAAACAAAACCTGCTACGCCCATGAATTTTATCATAAATACCTAAAAATTGTCTAAAAACGCCAATAATTAGACAAAATCGGTAAATAATGTGGATTGTTTTCTATTCTGTCAGTTGTTGATGTGTTGACAGTTTATACTGGAAACGTAAAATCTTTGTCAAACACTCTTTCCTTGTCGACATAACAATGAAATATTTAACTGAAACTCACCGAATTGAGATTTTAATGATGATCGAGTACGGGGATAACTGCAGAAGTTAAGTTGAAGTGACAAACTTATTTAATCTCAGGTTCCCGAATTGCCTAATATTTCACAAAGTACTGTGTCTAAAATTCATGCACAATTTAGAGAACTTGGACATGTCAAACCATTGAAAAGAAAACTACACTTCGTTGAAGATGATGTGAAAGTGGATATTTTGTTAAGTGTCGAAGAGATTCCAACTTCAAGTACACGTCAAATTGCCCGTGAAAATAATGTTATTCATACAACTGTTCTAAGATGTCTTCATAAAGAAAAACTTCATTCCTACAAATTAACTTTTGTGCAGGAGTTAACAGAAGACGATCCAGATCGTAGAATGGATTTCTGCGAAAGATTGATGAATAAGCTGAACAGAAATGAGATAGTTTTTGGTACCATTCTTTTTTCTGACGAATCAACATTTACATTGAATGGAGAGGTAAACCGACAGAACTGTAGATATTGGTCAGCAGAGAATCCTAATTGGATGCGTGAGACACATACTCAGTACCCTCAAAAGGTGAACGTTTGGGCCGGTATCATAGGCGACCATATTATTGGTCCTATATTTGCAGATGGAAATTTGACAGCTGAAAAATATAATATGCTTAGAAATGAAGTTATTCCTGCGTTGGCAAACTTATATCCCAACGCAATAGATCCTAGCTTACCGAATGAAAATGTTTGGTTCCAGCAAGACGGGGCAACACCCCATTATGCTTTAATGGTAAGAACTTATTTAGATGAAATCTTCCCCAATAAATGGATTGGACGAAACGTACTATTGAGTGGCCAGCTAGATAGATCGCCAGACCTTACGCCGTTAGATTGTTTTCTGTGGGGTTATCTCAAGAACAAAGTATATGCAACACAACCAACTAGCATTGTAGACCTCAAAGACAGGATAACTACAGAAATACGGAATATTTCACCTCAAAGAAACAAAGTTAAGGAGGAGTTCTATAGGAGACTGTGCTATTGCCAACAATTAGGTGGAGAACATTTTGAGCATTTATTTTGATGTTTTAAAATCAAATACATCAGGTATTTTATGTATGTGTTTAATAACTGTGAAAATAAAAATTTCACCCTGAATAATTCATAATTTACCATCATTATTAAGTTTGTTGAAATCGGTTCATTAAGGAGATTTCAAAAATATGCAAATATACAGGGTGTTTCATTAAAAAAAACAACACCGACTATGGCGAGAATCACCCTGTGCATTTGAATTTATATTTACATAACGCACAACTCAATTCAAAAGTTGACGTGTTTCGGCATTTTTTTATAATTTTCTAAAATAATGACATTAAAAATTTTATTCCATAAGTGGTTTCCACACTGTATAACAAATCTTATGATAAATTGAACCATATTGTCAAGTTCGGAGAGAACAAGAACAGACACAGAAAGGGCAACAACTATCACTTAATACAAATAGTATATTATCAAACGAGCAATTTATGATAGCCATTATTCACGCAGGGTGACGTTTGCGCTCCGAGCCGTAGGTAAGGTCACCCGAGAGAATAATGGCCATAAATTGCTAGTTGAACACTATACTCAGTCCACGATCCTCGATTTCTTTATTAAATAAAAGTTAAGTAAATAATGCGAGTGTAGAATGGAGAATAATAATTTGGTATTTGGTATTATAGTCTAGTCAACATGTGCCTTTTAGGTCTAAGTTTTTAGCTCGCCTCGGAAAATTATGATCGAGGTGTCATTCGATTCGTCATCGCATTTAGAAACTTTTTGAAAAATTTGGAGTTTTGATTGCAAAAATCACAAAAGTTATAAACAATTTAGTAAAAAAAAGGGTGGTTTTGTTTTTTGCGAATATCTCAAAAAGTATTCAAAATTTTCGAAATTTGAAAAAAGATCCATAAAGCGGAAGAAATTTCCTAAAAAAAAGTCCTACCTCCCGGAACTCTAGGACCAATATTTATAATTTTTCTAGAGGGTTGAAAATACGGCCGAAAACGGCAACTCTCACTTGCGTAAGCTCTGCCCACTTTGGACCTTTAATGAATAAATATTATTTAAACTTATTAAATATGAAAATTAAGAAATGAAAAAATTCAGGCACCTATAGGATCTATGAACAATAATCCGGCGATCAAAAATTAATTTTTAACGCGATTTTTCAATTAATTATCCATTAATTGATTAACAATTTTTTGTAGCACGAACATCAACATTGAAAGTACGATAGTTGTTAAACTATTAACCTGGGATTTTTTTCCTTTTATGGAGCTATCATACAAAGGCTATAGAAAAGATTCCCGTTGGAAAAATTGAAAAATTGCTAATTTTCATTTTCTAATTAGCAATTCACTTAATTTTATTGTTTATAACAAATTGTTTATTGTAAAAACAATTAAAATTTGAATAAAAATGAAAAATTTTTTTCAGATATCGAAGAACAAGATAAATAATGATTTTTAAAAAAAAAATTGTTCCTTAATTTTCATAACAAGTGGTTAAAAAAAATAGTTAATTAACAAATGCGTTTTTAAGTAATAAAAAAATTTCTTTTAGGAACGGTTTTTTTTTTAAAATCATAATTTCCATCAAATATTATGTTATCAAAAAAAAATTTATGATTATTTTATAAACAACGCACTTGTTTATTACAATTTTTTAAACAATATGGGATAAAAATTATTAAAAATCATTTTTAAGTAGCTTATGATCATAAGAAAACGGACCAATAGCATTATTATAAAAAAAATATTTTTTTCAATGTTTAATCGAGGTTGATAATTTTTAACTTAAGTAAATTGTTAATAACAAAATGAAAATTAACAATTTTTTAATTTTTCCAACGGGAATCTTTTCTATAGTTTTTGTATGATAGCTCCATTAAAGGAAAAAAATCCCAGGTTAATAGTTTAACAACTATCGTACTTTCAATGTTGATGTTCGTGCTACAAAAAATTGTTAATCAATTAATGGATAATTAATTGAAAAATCGCGTTAAAAATTAATTTTTGATCGCCGGATTATTGTTCATAGATCCTATAGGTGCCTGAATTTTTTCATTTCTTAATTTTCATATTTAATAAGTTTAAATAATTTTTATTCATTAAAGGTCCAAAGTGGGCGGAGCTTACGCAAGCGAGAGTTGCCGTTTTCGGCCGTATTTTCAGCCCTCTAGAAAAATTATAAATATTGGTCCTAGAGTTCCGGGAGGTAGGACTTTTTTTAGGAAATTTCTTCCTCTTTATGGATCTTTTTTCAAATTTCGAAAATTTTGAATACTTTTTGAAATTTTCGCAAAAAACAAAACCACCCTTTTTTTACTAAATTGTTAGTAGAAGGGCTAGGAGAGTTCAACGACCACTATAGGGAAAACAGTGTGTTAGAGAGAGAGAGAGTCATGGAGGCAATGAGTGTGAGAGAGAAACCCGCCGCCATTTTTTGTCGCGCAGTCCGAAATTGACTTCGCGCCATGATTCCGGGATCTCGAACTGTTTCCATTTCCCGAGCACTTTTATTGTACGTACACGAATCGAATAGAGAGGCTCCAAAGTTATTTGCTAATTTTACGTCACCAGCTCCGTGTGTTTCAAGCGAACCTTTAATGCATAACAAAGTTTCGCTCATTGCAATGAACGAATCAACTTGATTAACGCTAAACTCCACAATGTCACTGCAATTGAATGATTTTATAAATGGGGCATAGGTTCTGTATTCAGCCTTTCGAATTGAATCGTCGAACATCGGCTTACGGTAGATATCGAACATTGAAGGCATGTCGTGGAGACGTTTATCAGGCGTGTTGTCGTTTAGACGACGTTTTTTCCCATACATGGCTGTCATTTTTCAATTTAAAACCCAACGATTACAGAACCAATTTGTTTGCGAATGTAAGTTGCTTCAGCTTTGATGGCTGCTTAGCTAATGAAGTTGAGAGCTCTGCAGACTGTCTTTTATGATTTATTATTAGCCCCATCTGCTTCTTGCTCTAAGATCCAGTATCAACGTACTCGATTCACCTCTAAAATTTACAGGCTGCCTGTCTTGGTCTAAGGCTGTGACAGTGTTATTGGTTATTTCACGTTGTGGTATAACAGGTAAGTAGAGCAAATTATGAGGAATTTTGTCTATGGAATATCCAGGGTCTACTTGTACGACGAATTCGTAGATAGTATGAGCAGGTCTGTTTGCATCGAAGGCTCCAGTGGTAATGTTACAATCGAAACGGATACTGGATACTTCAATGATTTTAACAGGGAGATCTGAAGAGTGCATTTTTTTAGCGTCGAGTATATTCGGTGAAAATCTGAATATTTTCCTAAGACTATCAGTTTGTATAAAGGAAATTTTGAATAACTGGAAATTTCACATTTCAGCGTATTGTGATTGGGTTTTAGTGAAAATATGCCCTCCGGTCTAGTGGAATTGCTGGCGCCCAATTTATCACTGATAAACGCTTCGAGATCAGAAATTTCATAACATCCTGTGGGAAAATTGAAACTTTGAAGCCTGTCTTCAGCATCGTAGTAGTAAAACGTACAATTTTCGATGTTTGGTATACTGTGATACGAATGGAAAGATCGTAGAGCTATTTCGTAATTAATCTTCGGATCGAGTACAATAGAAGTAGGCGGTTGAAAGGTGAACACATGATTGGTGCTGTTAACTCTCAGCAACCGTGACATGATGACTAATGAAATTCGAGACATGTTTGAATTTAAATATTATTTTTATTTTTTTATTGTTTGTTTACAAAGAAAACAAGTGGCTTGTGAACTTGGGGGACCGTCGCAATGCGTCGTCCAATCAGGTCGGTTGTAATGGATGAAACAAGGCAGTCGTATTTGTAGTTCAAAATTTGCTTGATATTCATTGGGGAGTTTATGACACATATCCAGCAATTCCCAAGGCCTTACAAACTCTATTAGATGCTCAATGGGAAAGTGCTTTAGTTCTTCGGCAGTGAAACTACTCAGTGCTTTTCCATGGTAAATATGTTGTAGTAATAGATCTACGCTGGTCATTACTGTAGAAATTTTAAACACAAATGACCGCAATTGATTTGATCGTAATTTTGATCTGGTGATTATTATAGGAAATTTTCGTATTTCTTCCAAGGTATTTGACAAGTTCTTTCGGCGGCTTCAAGTTGCCAAATGAATCGAAATACTCTACATTGTTGTTTATCTTTCTGTAAGCCACCCAATGACTTCCTCTATTCTTAGAGATATCCAAATTAACCACTGCACATTCGTGTTTTCGGGGAGGACCGTCTTTAGGTAGAGAGTCTCGCATGAAAACTCCTCGAAAATGTGGTATTTTAAGCAATTTTGCATAGTGTACTATGTCAAAGTCGGATAGTGCGTGATTGGGTAGCTTTATTGGTTTTTTTTTCAAATACAATCCGAAACCTCCTTTTGGGTACTTTTTCAGGAATAGTCCAGATCCTACACGTTCCATAGCCTTATTATGACGTACATCTTCTTCCAATTTCTTTTGTGCATGCTTAGCATCAATGACGGTTTTTGCAATCTCAGCAGCACCCCCCGACAAAGCTCCAAGTACCGAAAGGCCGGCAAACAAAGGAATAAGTGGTAGGAAACCTCCGGATTTTGCTACAGGTATTACTCGAGGAACGTCAACTCCATTTTTCCCACCAAATTCTTTAATAAGTGCTATGGCAGCCCGTAAGGCAAACGTTGCAGTCTGTTTTAAAGATGTTTCTCTCTTCATGGACTTTCCCACCTTCAAAACAACATCTCGATGAAAAGAACGTCGTTTGCGGCGACGACATCCCATTCTCAGCTTTCTTTTCATCTTCATGCCACCTGTCACAAGTAATGCAGCAGCTTTTTCACCAAAAGATGCGTCTTTTGATTTGACACGAGCCCAAGTTCTGTCTTCGAGTATCTCATCGGCTTTATGTCGTTCTTCGAGAGACTTATTTCGCCAATAAGCAATGTCGTGCTCTTTACATGCAGAGTCTAAAGGGTTAATGCCAGGATCACCGCGTGCAATGCGTTTTATTAGTTTGGTGCCGGCTGCAAAAACACCTTTTTAGTAAATTGTATATTATGTAGAAATAATAACTCACGTCCACAGTACTGATAGCTAGGTAAGTGAAGTTCAATAGGAAGTTTATTGATAAGAGAATTTAAAAGACCATCTCCTTCAAACACCAACATTAAGACTGATACGCACAAGTGGCGGCATCTACATTTATAGAGTAACACCAAGAAAAACAACGCACATGATGAAGATCGTTCAACAAGAGCAGACGATCCCCATTGAAAATTTAGATTTTACCTCAACGCCAACGATCGGCAAACATTGTAACCAAATTATTTCCGCAGAGCGAGATGAGTCTCTTAATAAACTATTTAAACCAATATCCAAACCACTTGAAGAAATTGTGCGATCCTCAAAGTCATTACAAAAAACTATTACGAATTTAAATCCAAAAGAGGAGATAAAGAAAGAAGAAGAATCTATGACAGATGATGTGTTTACACCTTTTCTCGAAACGGAACCGGTAGCCGAAAAAGATGAAGCGGGGAATCTTCCAATACCTGAATCTCCAGAATTAATGCGTCCTGAGGTTACACAAGAATCCATCGAAGAGTATTTAGATGAATATCCTGAAATTGCTCGATCGTTTATTGAAGATTTTTTCCAGGATAATGGAAATATTGATAAAAATTACGGCCCGATCTACAATGATGAACTCGGTTGGAGTTTAGGTACGCGTAGAATTGCATTTGATAGCAGAAGCGGCAATATCAACATCCTACAAGAACGAAACAAACAAGGGGGGCACGTGATTGGAACACCTGGCTTATACCAGCTTTTATTCTACCACGATCCGAAAGGCTACACCCGGCAGGATTTAGCGGCATATAAAACCCTTCTAGAGTATACTAATGTTCACCGAGATACACTGAACCGTCTTAAGGGTTCAAGCACTTACAAATATCGTGATATTACCGGCCCTTGGTTTAGAACTGAATCGGAACTGAGTAGATCGCAACATCGCCCCTCTTCTCGAACACATCGGCACCTAATGGATCGTCTATCAAAAATTCCATCTCCAAAAAGTGGCGGAGGAAAAGTTCTCGATTCTCGTTTGACATGCAACGAAAATCCCATGGAATATATCTATTGGGACGATCCCAACGAGTTGGTTGAACGTCTCAAGTTGTTGATTGCTTCACAAGAGGCAGGTAATACGTCGCACAACAACGAAATAGTAGTAATTATCAATGAGCTCAAAGAAGCTGATATAATTGAATAACATGTTGAATCTTCATTCATTTCAATTATGCCCGTCGATAAATTCGGACATAGATATAAAACGTCCTATGCACGTTTACCGACGAAAATCACGTTGCCTCATACGCCCGAAGGTAATATTGATAATGTGAAAATTTGTAATGTTGGGGAACCGTCGACAAATAGTGATGCTGCAACCAAAAAATATGTCGATGTACAATTGAATGAGTTGCGTACTATCAACTCACCATTAATTCAAGCACATGGTGTGGTATTGCTGAAACAGGATCATAATATAAAGGATTTAGCAAAAGGATTGAACGAAATAAGAAATGAGCTTCATAACACAAAAATTCCCATATTGCAGGAACATATTGTTGCCTTACAAAAAAAACTAACGAAATTCATGTATTTATTTCGCGAAATCCCCCCGTAGCAGGTAGGGATATGGCTACGAAGAAATTCGTTGACGAATCAATTACCGCAGCAAAAGTCTTTCTTCGAAAAGAATTGACTGCTTCTACGAACATGTGTGTTGACAGCATACGTGAATTGAAAAAAGAATTTAAAGAGAATATCAGAACCGTCTCTGATTTGAAAAGTAGCATTTCAGGTATTGTGAACAATGTAAAGGTTATGGATATGAATACCCATAACCTCATTCACGGTCTGGAGCTGAAGCTAGCCGGTAGAAGTACATCACAATAAATGCACTCCAATGAGAAGATTCAACTCGTAAATGAGCTGCACAAACCGATACGGAAAAAATTCCCTCGAAGACGTACTATAATTAAGGGTTTGTTTGATCTTTTTCAATTGGACTTATTGGACATAAGAAATGTTGCCCATCAAAATAAACATTATAAAATGATACTAATCGTTATAGATTGTTTTTAAAAATTTCTTTGGACACGCCCACTAAAGACGAAGACCGGAGAGGAAATCACTCGTGCATTCTCGGATATTCTTGCTCACACTAGCGAAATGCCAAAAAATCTACAATATGATCAGGGGAAGGAATTTTACAATAGCAAATTCCAAAATTTAATGAAAAAACACGGTATAAATCATTATAGTGTGTTTAGTACTACGAAGGCTTCTATGGCTGAGCGTGTTATAAGAACTTTGAAATCGAAACTCTACAAGTATTTCAGTTTAAATGGCACCCACAAATGGATAGACATTCTACCTGAAATTACTCGAGAATACAATAATACAAAACATTCTACAACAAAATATAAGCCCTCTCAAGTCAACAAATCCAACGAAAAATCTATTTTGAATAACACCTATAGTCATCTAAAGATAGGCCCGCGAAAATTCAAAGTTGGTGACATTGTGCGCATATCCAAGGCAAAACATGTCTTTGAAAAAGGTTATACATCCAATTGGACTACTGAACTCTTCAAGGTCACTTAAATTAAAATTACCAATCCTGCTACCTATTTACTTGAAGACATGCTGCTTCTATGAAGAGGAACTGCAGAAAACATCGAATCCGGACATTTACTTGGTGGAGAAAGTGCTCAGAAGTAAGGGTAAAAAAATGTTCGTGAAATGGTTAGGGTTAGACAAAAAACACAACAGCTGGATTGATGCAGCTGATGTTTTATAACGTTGGAGGAGGCCACACAACTGTAGGCTATAAATTGAAGTGATTTTCAGATCTCAAACTCAGTTAGCAACATGAGTTCAGCCAGTAGTAGTAGTGACGAGAGTAGTAGTGATATTAACTACAATGCAGAGGTCGATAAAACTTTGGAAAACTATGAGTCTGCTGCAAAATCTGAAAATGTGTACCTGCTTTCAACACAATACGCAGCTTCTGGTTATGAAGTAAAATGTGGAATAAGTCCTGCAAGATCATTCACTCCTGCTGTTATTCTATCTCAACAGCTCAAGTTCAGCAAAATATCGTTTAGCACTTACGAATGGCAGACCTTTATTTCAATAATGACGCAACAGATGAATACATCCGCATTAGACGAGTTCATCAAACCTGTTTCGTGCGGAGAGTACTGTACCATTACCCCATTACACTATGACGATTGTGAGGTAATTTTTGTCAGGAAACATGGTGTCGAGTATTACATGGCCGAAGAAGAAGTATCACAAATTTTAAAATTGAATAATTTGATTATACAACGTATATTAGAGTTGGAAAATTTAAATTTTTGTCAATATTATTACAATGTTTTGGTTTTTTGTAAAAATATCACTTCTGAAAATGTGAGTCCTCTACAAATTTTATATGCATTTGGTTCCATAACACCAAACGATATGTTAAACAATGCTCTTAGAGAATTTGTATACTTTTATAAACTCAAAGTTATCAATGATTTAAATAAATAGTTGTAATTTGTGTGGGTGTTTTTTTTCTTCCTCTTTCCAACCGATGACGACGACACCAAATTAACGTAGCATAAGTCAAAACGTTACGTCAAACGTCACGCTCTATGTCAAACGTCTTTTTTCATATTTTAATCGGAGGGGGCTAGTGACACCTCATTAAAAAAATTCCTCGCAATTAACGCATTAACCATTAGGATATATAAAAACACGATGCACTGGGTAAAATATTTTATTTTAGTTGTTTTTTATGATTAAAGGTCGATTCAAACACATCAGTTCCGTCACGTCACAGTTCCGGTGCCGAACCGAACAATCCGTTGCCGAACAGTTTCCAAGCAGTCAGGCTAAGCTGTTCGGTAACGGATAAATGTGAACGCCGCCGGATATTTCTATTAAAGAATACTTTTTATGACGAATTGTTCGGTTTGGCGTCGGAACTGTGACTTGACGGGGCTGATGTATTTGAATCGACCTTCAGTGTCTAGTAATTTTCTACATCTTTTTTTGTGCCCCAGGGGCACACACATAATCCATTGTCATTCACGCAGAATGGACAATGTTCATAAAAATCGTCGTCTTCTTCTTCTTCTTTTTTCTTCTTCTTCTTCTTTTTCTTTTTCTCCCTCTTCATTTTCTTCCGATTTGTTAGTACTCATAGCTTCTGAAATAAATAATGTAATTAATGCCCATAGTGTTGTATAGCTCTTCTGAAAATATTATCAAACAAATACTACTAATAGCCCGTATCCCATATACATTCATAGCTTGGAGTATTGCATAATACCAGGAAGGTAATTGTAAGAATTTCCTATAAATTCTTACACTGTACCTTAATTCTTCATTAAGGCATAAGTTCCAGTTTTAAAACTCCGCGCCTTTTGTGAATGCTCGCGTAACCAATCGGTACTTTCCGACTCACTTGCCGCAAAAATACCGCCAACGAAAGCTAGTAGATCTGCCACAACCGTTCACCGAGTAAGAGCTTTACGCTCGCTCATCATGATTGCCATGTAACATTATAATATACCCACCTGAATTGTAATAGATTACAACTGTAAGTTTTATAATTATAGTATAAGTGAATTAGTGCCTTTGTTTCAAAATGACTGTAAGTAGAAATCAATGTTTTTATAACCAACGCCGTAACCACTTTTGGCGCTTAAATGTACAAGTACAGATGCCGGTAAGTCGCGGTGTTGCCAAATTCCTATGTTACGTTTTCGGTATGTTTGTCTGTCAATCTAGTTAAGGAAACTAACCGTATTCATGTTCTTATGTATTGTCATGTACTATGTTTGTATTCATGTATTATGTTTGTATTTGTTATGTACTGTTTATGCAGTGGTGTTTGGGAATAAACAGTAGTAACTCGTCCTGTTGTTTTATATGTATATGCGTTCCCTAAAGCGCAATCAAACTTTAGGGTGGTCCTTCGAAACTTTTGAATCACCTTTCTGTCAAGCTATGTATGTTTATTTTGAACCACCTTTAATATATTTTACCATTATATACAGTTCTCTGCTCATGTTCTATGAGTCAACCTGCTCTTTTACGTACATAGTTTTGTTGGTCCTTCGAGCCGGATTTTGTCTGTCCTTTTGACATATCTCACATTTCGTGGCAATAGCTGATTAGCTGCCATTAATTTCCTCAATTGATTGAACTTTATACTCTGAAGATCCCGTTATTTAATTGCATAATTTCGTGTGTGTGTCAACAAAATAATTATCGCAGTGTTTGTGCGAAAAACAAAACTTTCTTTTTGGAAATACTTAAACGCGAAAGTGTAAAATCGAACATTCCGATAAACTTTCCGCGACTAAATTTAAGTATCGGCAACAGCGCGTGAAGAAGCTGGCGACGACTTGCCGGTATTGTTTTACATCGACACCTGCCTTTAAGTAGGGGGGTGATTGTTTACGTTCAGCCGACGACAAAAAACAACTGTAGAACCATATCAACTATTTAGGTCTATGTCTTCAAATAAAATTTGTGTTCTATTTCTTTTTTATGTTGAATATATGTTTTTAATTTATTGGTACAGTGAAATACCATTTTCATAATGTTCTTATTGTAACATAATGTTGAATTTTTTGATGTTTTCACACTTGGGACCTTGCAATTAGTATAAGATTTTATAATATTAACATAATAATACTTCTATATTCCCTTATGTTTATTGATTTGAATGTTTATGGTTTGAAGTTAACTTGAATCGAAACTATTTTGGGTTTATATCTATGCATTTACGGGGTAAAAAATTTAATTTATAGCTTATCAAGGTTTCATACAATTTGTGCATTCCTTAAAGATTTGTTTAGATTTATAAGAGAGAATATCTACCTATGTGTTTATGCATTACTTTGAAAACATATTGTTTTACATTTCATATCTATTCAATATATTAAACATTTTTGATAGTGTTCTTTACATTTCTGAATAATTGCCGCATCTGTTATGACTCGTTTACACATTTATGCATACACTGTAAAAATTTACTTGTGTGTACACTTTCTCTCTTTTTGAAATATTTTGATGATTAGCCTAAAAGTTATCTTTATACATTTATGCATACACTGTAAAAATTTACTTGTATGTAGGTACACTTTCTCTCTTTTTGAAATATTTTGATGATTAGCCTAAAGGTTATCTTCATACATTTATGCATACACTGTAAAAATTTACTTGTACTTACATTTATCTCTTTTTGAATTACTTTGCTGATTAGCTGGAAGGTATTTTTATGTATTTATGCCTACACTGTAAAAATTTAATTGCATACTTTATTTCTTTGGAAATTCTTTTGGTTTATTCTGCAAACTATTTATGTATTTATGTCTACACTGTGAAAAATTTATTTTCTAATTTTCAAATAAATTGATTGGTTACACTTAGATTCAATCATGTCGTTAAATCATCTAAAAAATAAGAGAAGGGGCTGCAAGGCTCAATTATCTCGAATTGAAACATTCATATCAGAGCTGACTGGCTCTGAAGAAATTTATATACTTAAAGTTAAACTTGAAAATATTTCTGGTCACTATGACAATTATCAAAAATTCCAACTGGAAATTGCTTCATTATCTAACGCGGATGACGAGAACTACTCTTCCGACGGTGGTGTCGAGAACGTTGTCGCCGACCGTTTTGAAAGTTGTATTGCTACGCTTGAATTTCTAATTGAAAATAAGCAAAAAGAATCACTCAATTTAAATACTACTGAATCAAACGATGTATCTAATGTCGTTTTACCTAAAATTAATATTAAGCCGTTTTCTGGTTCGGCACAAGAATGGCCATCTTTTATTGACCTTTTTTCAGCTTTAGTTCTTAATAATAATAAGTTGAAATCCGACGGTGAAAAGTTTTATTACTTCAAAGGGCTGTTACGCGGGCCACCCTTGGAAATGATTGAGTCCTTAAGCGTAACAAATCAAAATTTGAGTATTGCCTTAAATATTCTTAGAAAGGCATATGACGATAAATATAAATTACTGTATTCTTTGTACCAAACTTTGGTGGATCAGAAACCTGTCGCGAAAAGTACTCCGGTAGAGTTGCGCGACTTTCAGATATCTACGCGTAAGACATTTGATCTGATTAAAAATTTGAATTTATCGCCGGAAGTAAATTTTGAGTCATTAGTAATATTTTTAATGGAACAGAAACTTGATTTTAATTCAAGGCGAGCCTTCGAAAGTGATCGCAAGCCAGAGCTTATCCCTACAGCTGAATATTTCTTCAATTTTCTACAGCAACGCCAATCCATGTTAGAAAATGTAAATCTTTTTGAAACCAATAATAAGATTAAATTCAACCCCAAGTCTAATGACACTAGTAAAAATAAGGTAACCCTGGTATCTAGTTTAAGTTCTTCTCAACAGTACCATTCTAGCTCATCTCGGGCAGGGGCCAACAGACCGAGCTGTCTTCATTGTTTGGACCCCTCTCATCTTATATACGGTTGTAAATAATCACCCTTCTTCTCTTAATGTACATAATAATACGTCCTCAGATCCAATTAATAGATCTAATTTTGTGAATACTAGTTCTGCATTAGCAAATCAATTACCTGATCCTCCCGAGTCAGTAATCTACCAAACGGCTTTGACTGCCATGTCAGTCAAAGACAATATTGTACTATTGCCTACGGCATTAGTGAATGTTAACGGCTGCAATGGTTGGGGTTTAGTTGGACGAGCTCTTTTAGATTCAGCTAGTCAAATGAGTGTTATTAATCGTGCTTTTGTTCAAAAATTGAATTTAGTCCCTCGGAAACAAACTCTTAATATCTCCGGCTTAGGTAGTAACAACTGCACCTATAGCGGAGAAGTGGTAGATATCTCGTTTAAGTCTCAAATTGCACCTTACAGTACTTTCACTATATCTTGCTCGGTCATTGATAAAATAACCAATAACTTACCACAATTTTCTATCTCGCCTTCTTGCTTCAAAATCCCATCTCATATAAAAGTTGAGTTGGCTGATCCTTTATTTTTCGAATCTGGTCCAATTGATCTTCTTATTGTATGTGATTTATATCATTACCTGCTTAAGGGTACCGTGCTTCAAACGGATCCTCATTCTCCTTCCTTTATAGATACTCACCTTGGATATGTTATCGCGGGTCCTATATCATCGAGAAAAAATGCTAACTCTGTTCAACATGTAAATAAAATTGCTTCTTCATTTTTGACTGTTTTTAATGATCAAGCTGATCAATGTTCTGACCTCCAGATGACAATGGAAAAATTCTGGGAACTGGAGGAAATCCCCGAATCTCAATCGCAAGATTCCAGCGAGGAATACGCTGAAAAACTATTTCGGGATACAACCGTTATCCTTCCTTCGGGGCGTTATCAGGTAGATATGCCCCTACTTACTGATCAAAATAAAAAATTATGCCAGTCATTTGGTATGTCTATCCAACGATTCTCTTCTCTTGAGAAAAAATTCAATGCTAAGCCTACACTTTTCTCTGAATATAAGAAAGTAATCTCGGAATATCTAACACTCAATCATGCTCAAGTCATCCCTCTAACTTTTTATAACACTGTGTCGAATGATTTCAAATATTTTATACCCCATAGGGCTGTGATACGTGAAGACAGCGCATCCACCAAACTTCGGGTCGTTTTCGATTTCTCTGCCAAATCCGATTCCGGTTTCTCTCTTAATGATTTAACATCAAGGGGATACCAAGTCCAGGATAACTTATTCGACATTTTGTGCAGATTCAGATGCTACAAATATGTCCTGTGTGCTGACATCAAAATGATGTATCGATTTATAGATATCAACCCCATGCAACGCTATCTCCAAAACATATTGTGGAGGGATAACCCTTCTGAACCCATTAAATGTATTCAGTTATCGAGGCTCAGTTTCGGACAAAACTGTGCCCCCTTTTTGGCCACCCGAGTCCTAAAAGATATTGCCTTAAATAGTCCTGATTGTCCAAATGCGCAGCAGGCTATACTTCATCAGACCTATATGGATGATATTTTAACTGGAACCAACAATGAAAATGATTTACCGGCTCTTTACGCCGAATTAACCAGCATGTTAGGAAAGCATGAATTCCAACTTCATAAATGGCAATCAAACTCATTCAAGTTCTTACAGTCAATCAATGAATTAACCAATGCTGAATGCGATCGTAGTTTTGACGATTCGCCTAGCAAAATTCTAGGGCTAAAATGGAACCCTACGTCTGATTTCTTACACATTCAAACTGCCAAATTGTCTGATATATCCCCTCTAACGAAAAGGAAGATATTAAGCATCGTCGCTAGTACGTTTGACCCTCTTGGGTTAGTAAACAATCTGACCGTATTTGGTAAATTGTTAATGCAAACGGTCTGGAAATCCCAGATAGGGTGGGACGTCCCCATTTCCGACACATCTATAATTGCGCAGTTTGAGAAATTTCTGTCTTTATTGTCTGAAGTTGCTCATCTTCGTGTACCCAGACTCTTAATTAACCAAAAGGTGCTTATGTCTTGTTCTCTCCACGGGTTTTGTGATGCCAGCCAAAAGGCATACGGAGGATGTCTCTATTTAGTAGCGGTCTACACTGATAATGTTAGAACCTCTCGATTAATTACTGCTAAATCTCGTGTGAATCCCTTGAAAACTAAATTGACAATTCCCAAGCTAGAGCTGTGTGCAATGGAACTGTTGTCCAATTTAGCTCGTAGAATAGTCCAGATTTTGGGTATTTCTCTGCACATCTCTTCTATAAATTTATGGTCCGACTCTCAAGTTGCTCTCTGTTGGGTGAAACGGTCTTCTAATGATTTTTCTCCTTTTGTGGCTCGTCGTGTCTTAACAATACAAAATAACAGTAAAGATTTTATATGGCGACATGTCAAATCCGATTTAAACCCAGCAGATTTACTTTCTCGTGGTAAATTTTCTTCTGATGTCTGTTCTTTTTGGTTCGAGGGTCCCCGATTTCTACTTGAATCTAAAGATTTTGACGCTATGGACTCTTTCGAACCTATTGACGACTTGCCTGAGAGCAAAAAAGTGAATCTTGCCCTAGTCGATACCGACTTAAACTTTTGGGAACCTATATTTGCGCGATTTTCAAAATTTATCACCTTAAATAGGGTGGTAGCCCAAATATTTAAATTTGTTAACCTAACTAAGAAAAAACCCGGCGATTTTGGTCAGTTATCTATTGACGATCTCAGAATTGCCCATGATTTCATAATAAAACAAATTCAACAGAAACACTTTTCCAAAGAAATCCGTTGTTTAAAAACTAACGCTCCTATTGTAAATAAAGATCTAATCCCATTAAACCTTTTCTTGGATAATGACGGCCTCCTAAGAGTGGGTGGGCGATTACAATTTTCTACTTTACCCTTCAACCAAAAATTTCCCTTGCTTTTACCCCAACATGATCATGTGGTTGATTTGCTAATTATACGGGAACACCGTCGTCTTGGTCATAGCGGTGCCCAAAATGTGTTGGGAAATTTACGATTGCAATACTGGCCGCTGAATGGCACTCGTCTTGTGAAAAAACTAATCAAAAGTTGCATTACTTGTTTTAGATTCAATGCCCAATTTGCCTCCCAAATAATGTCTCCCTTACCCCTGGATCGAGTTCAAGAATCTCGCCCTTTTTCCAAAACCGGCATAGATTTTGCTGGACCTATACAAATCAAGTCTTCCCGATTAAGGAAAGCCCCGATCCAAAAAGCCTACATTGCTATATTCATATGCATGGTGACAAAGGCGATCCATATCGAATTAGTAAGCGATCTCTCTACCGACGCATTTGTTGCCACTCTTAAACGATTTATTAGCCGTAGAGGAAATCCTCAAACTATCTATACTGATAATGGCTCCAACTTTGTTGGAGCACGAAATCAATTACGAGAGCTTTCCATTTTTTTCCAATCTGCGGAAAATATCAATCAAATACAGTCTTTTCTTTCAACTACGGAAATTAGTTGGAAGTTTATCCCTCCGCGCTCGCCGCACTGGGGTGGCTTATGGGAAGCCGCAGTGAAAAGCGCCAAATCCCACCTTACAAAAATAATTGGCTGTTCGTGCCTTACCTTCGAAGAGCTCTCCACGGTTCTGTGTCAGATAGAAGCTATCTTGAACAGCAGACCGTTATACCCGATGTCAAATGATCCCAATGATCTGTCTCCTCTGACTCCAGGTCACTTTTTGATCGGAGTGCCATTAACCGCTTATCCCGAGCGCGATCTATCTACCGTCCCTATGAATAGGTTAACTTTCTGGGAACAATGTACCAAGATGAACCAAGAATTCTGGAAAAGATGGAGCACCGATTATCTGCATCGACTGCAGTATCGACCTAAGTGGTGTAAAGCTTCAGAAAATCTCCAGCTTAATCAGCTTGTATTAGTGCAATCGGAGGACCGTCCTCCTTTGAATTGGCCCCTTGCCAGGGTAGTAGAACTACTAACTGGCAAAGACGGAAATGTGCGTGCCGCACGTATAAAAACTGTGGATGGAATTTATACTCGTCCCATCACTAAGTTAGCTCCTCTTCCTTGTATGGACTGAGTTATGTCTGTATTAGAGGATACCTTACTTTCCTAATTTTTCTATTCGTTTCTTCTTTATTATTCAGATTTTTGAACTCGCTCTTGAACAATTCCTCTCATTTTCTGCCCGGCCCCCAGTATGTAAGAATTTCCTATAAATTCTTACACTGTACCTTAATTCTTCATTAAGGCATAAGTTCCAGTTTTAAAACTCCGCGCCTTTTGTGAATGCTCGCGTAACCAATCGGTACTTTCCGACTCACTTGCCGCAAAAATACCGCCAACGAAAGCTAGTAGATCTGCCACAACCGTTCACCGAGTAAGAGCTTTACGCTCGCTCATCATGATTGCCATGTTACATTATAATATACCCACCTGAATTGTAATAGATTACAACTGTAAGTTTTATAATTATAGTATAAGTGAATTAGTGCCTTTGTTTCAAAATGACTGTAAGTAGAAATCAATGTTTTTATAACCAACGCCGTAACCACTTTTGGCGCTTAAATGTACAAGTACAGATGCCGGTAAGTCGCGGTGTTGCCAAATTCCTATGTTACGTTTTCGGTATGTTTGTCTGTCAATCTAGTTAAGGAAACTAACCGTATTCATGTTCTTATGTATTGTCATGTACTATGTTTGTATTCATGTATTATGTTTGTATTTGTTATGTACTGTTTATGCAGTGGTGTTTGGGAATAAACAGTAGTAACTCGTCCTGTTGTTTTATATGTATATGCGTTCCCTAAAGCGCAATCAAACTTTAGGGTGGTCCTTCGAAACTTTTGAATCACCTTTCTGTCAAGCTATGTATGTTTATTTTGAACCACCTTTAATATATTTTACCATTATATACAGTTCTCTGCTCATGTTCTATGAGTCAACCTGCTCTTTTACGTACAGTTATCACTGCTCAACCGCGATTAAATTTTCAATCTTACGATAATGAAATTTAATTTCTTCGTCGTTATCATCTACAGGTGGCACTTCATAATCATTCAACTTTGGATAATATTTGTTTCGAATTAAAAGCAAGTTTACATGTTTATTCAACTTTTTTTTCTGCTATTCTAGCTGGCACTACTACATAAAATGATTTCTTTTCCATAAGTTCTAAAGCGTAAACGTCCACAGAAATATTAAGTTTTTCAAAACTGTACTATGGATAGGAGTGGGACTTGTTTACATGTGTACATGCAGGATAAATGGCACTAACAATCGACCATTAAAAGCAAGATTGATCTATATTCATAATATTTATACAACTATGTTTCTCACAAATTTGGTTAGGAAGTTTAAAGTAAGACGAACCGTTTTCAATTTCAAATTTATTTATAAATAATGCATCATTCTAATATATCAGTTGATTTATCAATTACATGATTTTTGGTATTGAAGCACTTTATGTCTGAACGTTCATTTTCTCCAGATTTTTAAAAAAATTCCCTACAAAATGTAGTATTCACTTTAAACGCTGAATGTTTTGTTAAAAGTTTTTTCAATTTATTTATATTCACTACCAATGATATAATTTTAAATAATGCCAACTCTTTTTCTGCAAATTCCAATAATTTATTTAATAGTTTGCCTTAAGCAACACATTTTTGGTCAAAAGTTTTTTAATTTTATTTCGAAAACTATACATTCTCCTAAAATCAGTTCAAAATTAACTAGGGCCCCCGTTTTAATCATATGTTGTGTTATAAGGTCGACTACTACATAGGCAACCACTTGTCTGAGTAGGTTGGCAACAGTGCACAAGGCAGTTGTTGTTGTCAGTCACTAGAGACCACATGTGTTTATAGGAAGTAAAATAAAGAACATAGTTACAATCAGCAATAACATAATTTCAAATAACTCCTGACCCAGCTACATAATGATACATGGTGTCAGGTCGGTATTCGGGCTAAAATAGAAATACACGATATTGCTAGAAACTCATAAATCGCATAATTTCCGTTGCCGACTAAACAAAATGGAGAATATCTTTTGACCACCGGAACCGCTGGCACTTGATGGTAATTTAGTAGCCAATTGGAAGAAATTCTCACAAAAGTTCGATGTCTTTATGACGGCGACGGGTTTGCTGAGTAAGACAGAAGAAATAAAAATTGCTGTATTCCTGAATCTTGTAGGAGACGACGGATTGGAACTAATAATAGTTTCACTTACACTACAGAAGAGACGAAAGAATTGAGGCTCATCTTAAAAAAATTTGAAAATTATTGCTCACCAACTGCTAATGTAATATTTGAAAGGTTTAAGTTTAACAATGTGGTGCAGAAAGAAGGTCAAACATTTGACAGTTTTTTAACAGACCTAAGAAAAGCAGTAAAAACCACTGAATTCAAGGAACAGGATAAAATGGTGAGAGACAGAATTGTAATGGGAATTTGGGATAAAAACACACAGGAAAGGTTATTGAGAGAATCGAAGTTAACCCTGACAAAAGCTATTGACTTTTGCAGGACTGTTGAAGTTAGTAAATCTCAGTCCAAAGCTCTGCAAAATGAATCAGACGTACATGCAGTAAGAACTGACAGATTCGCTAGGAACAATCAACCATCCGCCTCAGCGACCAGCCACAGTCATAGCCAGAAGCAGTGTAAAATGTGTGGGTATATGCATTCAAAATATAGTAAGTGTCCAGCCTTTGGTAAAACTTGTGCCAAATGCCAAAAACGCAATCATTTTGCAGCAGTGTGCCATGATGAAGAAAATCAAAAAATGAGAAAATCATACAGAAGCAGGAAGCCAAAATTAGTACATGAAGTAAAAACGGAACAAGAATGTGATAGTGGCAGTGATAGTGAGAGTGATGAGTTTTTCGTTAGTTCACTAAATGTAATCGGGTCAGTTAGTGCTAAGGCTAACGGAATAGAGGAAGAAAATGAAAAAATGTGGAAACAAAAAATTAATATAGGTCTAGGTCAAGTAGATTTTAAGTTAGATACGGGAGCAGAGGTAAGCGTTCTACCATACTTTGTATTGAAAAATTTAAAGTTAGATAGTAAACTAAAACCAACAACAGTAACCCTATTGTCATATGGTGATCCAAAGTTTAAAATGAAACCAATTGGAGAGGTGCAGTTAGTTTGTAAATTCAAAAAACTTGAAAGTCTACTTAACTTCATTGTGGTTGATGCAGACAACCAATTACCCTTGTTAGGATTGTCAGGGTGCTTAGCGTTGAATTTAATAAAACGAGTAGATTCAATAAATAAGGGAAATAATGTTGTTTTTAGTTCACTAAAGAATGTAATCAAAACCTATCAATCGGCTTTTGATGGCCTAGGACAGTTTCCAACTGAACATCACATAACCTTAAAACACGATGCAAAACCATACATTCAGCCACCCAGAAGAGTTCCTAAAATACTGCACGATAGGTTGAAACTAAAATTAGAACAACTTGAGAGTCAAGGTGTCATTGTAAAAGTAGACAAACCTACCGAGTGGTTGAATCCCTTAGTCATAGTAGAAAAGAAAAATGGTGATTTAAGGTTGTGTCTAGACCCTCAGCCGTTAAACAATGCTATACAGCGAGAACATTTTTTAATACCAACTGCAGAAGAAATTGCAGCCAAATTAAGTGATAAAGCATATTTCACTGTTCTGGACATGAAAGATGGCTATTTTCAAGTGAAAATAGATGATGTGAGCTCTGATTATACAGCTTTTAGCACCCCATTTGGCAGATTTAAATTCGTAAGATTACCATTTGGTATTTGTTCAGCTCCAGAAGTCTTTCAGAAAAAGAACTTTGAATTATTTGGAGATTTAGAAGGAGTGGGACTGTACTTTGATGCTCTTATTGTAACTGATGCAAATGAGTCAGAACATGACCAAAACTTAAATGGAATGGAATGGAATTTCAAAATCATCACAAGAAGCCCGTACTACCCGCGTGCAAACGGCCTTGCAGAGAAGGGAGTAGGGATATGCAAAACTATCATAAAAAAATCAGTAACGGGAGGTGAAGATATTGAAATTGCATTACTTCAGTACCGTAATTCACCTCTCAAGCACATTGGCTATTCACCGTCCCAATTACTAATGAGTCGAATCTGTAAGACGAAAATTCCAATTAGCTCAGATTTGTTACAACCAAAGTTATGTGAAAATGTGCATGAGAAGTTGAAATATCGGCAAAATACGTATAGTAAGCATTACAATAAAAATGCTAAAGACCTACAACCATTAAAACCTAATACTAACGTAACTGTATACAATCATGTTCAGAATAAGTGGGAACCGGGTCAGATACTTAGTGAACATAGTGCTCCATGTTCTTATTGGTTACAGAATGAATCTGGAGACACTATTAGACGCAACAGAATAGATATAAAAGATTCTATAAATGAGTACACACCCAGACACAAATCTTTTTCTGAAACTGATCTAGAAACTATTGTACCACAATATAAGAGCAATGACAATAACCAGCCTAAGACACAATTACTAAATTCACCACAGAGTCCCAGTAAAGGGAAATGCCAAAATGTGACCTCAAAAACCGTTGCTCATAAATTGTCCCCGGCTGAGCCGGTACCAATTGGTGAGCCACTGTTAAAGACAACTAGGACTGGTCGTGTCATAAAACCCCCAGCTAAGTTGAATTTGTAAGGGGAAAGATGTGTTATAAGGTTGACTACTACATAGGCAACCACTTGTCTGAGTAGGTTGGCAACAGTGCACAAGGCAGTTGTTGTTGTCAGTCACTAGACCACATGTGTTTATAGGAAGTAAAATAAAGAACATAGTTACAATCAGCAATAACATTATTTCAAATAACTCCTGACCCAGCTACATAATGATACATATGTACTTTTAAAACTTAACCTCATTTTAACTCTACTCCCTTTCTCGGAATTTAAATCCAACCCTACATGTCAATTTAAAATTAATTTTTTATAAAGTGACCAACGCAAGTTTTCTAATTTTTTTTTAAAGTTCCAATACATAATTTATAAGTTAGACATTTTAACTCACCTTTGTTTTATTTACTTTCTCACACACACAGCAATTTTTAACTCCTTAACAACTTTGGTTTGGCATGGGTTTACCTATTTATAGTGCCTCCGCTGACCATAGAGTAATATTAATCTAATCATGTTTATGTAGTTCTGCCTATAACTATACCTGTTGTGACTAAAAGCTTCTTATCTTAGGATTATAACTAGTTCTGGGGTATATGATAATTTTTCAGAAAAAACAAGTTAATTGTAGTTTTTTTAAATTCCAGTAAGCGAAATACAGGGGGGTGCGCCTAGGAAAGCCGGAGTACATCAAGCTTTGTGTTGTGCACCATTTTCTTTGTACTCTCCGCTACACTCTGTATATGTTGATATTTATGCCAATAGCCTTACGACACTATACGTCACATGTGACGTTTGACTTGTGACTCTTAACTTCCTGCTTTGTGACAAAAACTATGATTTATTAATCGTTATAGATTTTCTTTGTACTATCTGCTACACTCTTTATAATGTTAAACGATATTCAAGGGTAATATAACAAGACCTTGATAAATAGTCGACTATTTTTATTTTATCTAAATTTTGACTGTGCTCGAGGGCTTTTATCTCTGATTATTAATGCCAAAATAATGTCGAGTAAAATTAATAAATACAAGAGAAATTTAGCTGCAATAAAATAGTCGAAAATTAATCAAGGTCGTGTTATATTTGTGAAGATTATTTCTTGAATCCACTTCTCTATATCAGCCATATGAATGAACGAAAATTAAACCTTGAATAATTTATTCAAAATATCAAGAACAAACTACAAAATCTAAACAAAAACAGCACCATATTTATAATTTATCGATTTAAATTAAAAACACAATTATTGTATGTGACATTTCCACCATGTGTAATTTGCGCTATTTTTACTCTTCACTGTATTGTCAAAGATTGTACCCTAGATTACCCTATCTATCTCTTCGTTTATAGTTTCTCCAAATCGATTCATCTTAAAATACTTATACAGCTTCAACACGATTGATTTTATTTGACGTTTAAGATGTATTTATTTAGAGTACTGTCAGATGCACAGGTTCATTGATATATATATAGTCTGTGACTATTATGCACCATGTAAATAGTCGCTAATAGAGCGTGTTGATTGGTCCTGTCAAACAGGAAACAAACGTATCATTGGTTGTTGACTGATATTTAATAGACGAAAGAAATAATCATGCTAATACCCCTACGGCACTATTACTCTCCGCTTCATTATGTATATATATGTTAAACGATATTTATGCTAATTTTGACTTCTTCATTTGTGACATACCCTATACAAAAATAATTTTCGTTCTCTCACAACTTTAAATAATAATCAAATTGTTAATTATTGTTTTTGTTATTGAAATTCCGGTAAGATTTGATAAGAAGTAAAACTTATATTATAAAACTGTTTCCTGTTTTAAGATTATGATTTTTTTAAACAATTTAATTATTTAAAATATGTAATAATTACACATTAAAAAGAAATTTCTGTTGTTAATAAGATCTAGAGATGATTAAAAAGTTTTTTTGGTAAATTCATTATATTTGGGTGGAGTTTTTGAAAAAGTACCCATCAATGTACTGGAAATGGGAAAAATATCTTTTATTAGCCCTCTATTCTGAACAGTTTTTAAGTTCTTGTCATATTCAATATAATTACCTACTGGTATTATAAAATACATATATTTTCCCATGATTGCTTTGAAGCATTGTGTTTATTTGAGAGTTTTTAAGTATGATTAAATTACTCAAGTATTCGCAAATCAGGAAAATCTGAATTGAGGAGCGCACTTCTTCAGGTAGATAATCATCGAGTATTTCTGGTGATAAGTTTCGAGTTTAAATCAATTTTCCATAGGTAATGTCCAATAATAATATATGAATGATAATTTTTAAATTCTCCAGCCATTGCAATAAACATATACTCCGGTCACGTACATTTTTATCGGGATTGGTTGAGGACTAGTTTTTTTTTTCTAAAGATGGGTTTTTTATTGAAACACTCTGTATACTCATCAACTTTTATATTACATGAAGATTCAAATTTTCTTCTTACAATTTTTAAAATAATTTTCAAAATTAAAACAAAGACAGATGCTAATATTACACATGACATGGCAAAAACATTATTAATTTCATTTTTTATATCCTTTTCTGTTCTATTGAACATGGTTGAGTACCAATGGATAAGTAATGCGCGGCAAATGTCTGCAGACCAGACATCCAGCGAGGACTGCTCCACGTCTGACTTCTTTCTTTTCCCCACCAGATAAACTAAGTTTCTCCATTTGTTTCATAACCTTGTCTTCATAAAAAGCAACGTCTTTATTTAATTTACTAATGTTCTGGATATGCTCCTCAATTCGATGTCTGTACTCTTCTGAAGACATATTAGCACTGCCACGGCACGACGATCAACGTATCACGTGCGTGAGACGTACGTTATGCCCTTTTCAACGAACACTGATTTTTCGCTTTAATTTTCGCTACATTCCGTATATGTTGAAAGAATAAAAATATTGTGATTTCAACGTTATCTCACCATTTCTGATAAGGGAAGAATAAAAATATTACGTTTCACGGCTTTACTGATAAGGACTGGCTCGACGTTATCTACCCACGGTGTTATTATGCAGAAGTGATGCCTTATTTCTCATCGAACTTCGAACGAGTTGGCGCTTGCTAAAGTCAACCTGAATAAATATACTTTCGATCTGCCCTGTATATGGGCGAGTCACGCATATACTCGACGTCAAGGTTTAATACTATTTTCTTTACATATTTTTTATCTTGTAGAAAAACACAAATAATTTTTTTATGGAGTTAAATGCTAGTAACAAAATTAATTTTCCAATTTCTTTTAGTATGAACCTTTCGCCTATAAGTTTACAATTTCTATCATACTGAAATTTATAATTTAGCACTAGTTTGATTGAAGTTTTTTTTTCTAAGAGTTACTTTTAACCAACCTGGTATATCACACCGTTAACATCAGTATATTATATAATAATATATACTGATGATGCGTTCATCGTCATACTTATTGCGGCATGTAATACCTTTCTTCGCTTGATATACATATGAGAGCTCATGGCACGGTTTGTTAGGTGGACTGTTGTTGGCGCGTTGGTCGTGGGTTCGCGTCCCCGGTCGAGCAGTTTAATAAAAATAATAAATAAAAAATGACGGTCTGACGTCTCGTGGTTCGTAGATGGCGCGCGAAGTCAATTTCGGAGGATTGCGCGACAAAAAATAGCGGCGGCTTTCTCTCTCACACTCATTGCCTTCATGACTCTCTCTCTCTCTCTAACACACTGTTTTCCCTATAGTGGTCGTTGAACTCTCCTAGCCCTTCTACTATTGTTTATAACTTTTGTAATTTTTGCAATCAAAACTCCAAATTTTTCAAAAAGTTTCTAAATGAGATGACGAATCGAATGACATCTCGATCATAATTTTCCGAGGCGAGCTAAAAACTTAGACCTAAAAGGCACATGTTAACTAGACTATTATTGACAATTCTAACGTCAAAATTAATAAATTTCTGGGGTACGTCAAATAATGTGGCATATGGAGATGGGTGATACTGGCCGCATTCAGCAGACACTATCGATTACTAATCGCTGAGGATTCGTCTGCTGAATGCGCAATAAAAGTGATGAGTTGTAAAGATATATTGCTAATCGGACGCCATTTTTTCGATCGTTTTAAATTAGCGATTTACGATTACGATTAGTGATTCTTTAATTGTCAATACTGTCAATAGTGCCATTTTGAGAGTTGATGGTAGAATTCGTTTGAATTTTGAATATATTTGTGTAGTTTTTTTATTTTCTTGGTGGGATTTTGACCGATATGGAAGAGGTGGAAATATATTATGAGTATAAAGACATGTTATACAGAATAATAGGAATACCTGTGTGTTGTGGGACTACTCGTTCATAATAGTATTTATTTCTAGCATGTGTTTCCCTTTCCTCTATAGCTAGTTAAGGTAATGGTATAGCTAAATTAATTGCAGCCTGTTCCACTACATCAAGATCTATTAAATCGTCCACAAGAAACCCAAAATATTGTTGTTCATTTTGAACCGATGGTACACACAAATATCATGTACATGCCATTATTGTCAATGTAAATAAATCAACTACTGTAAAAAAGAGCATTCAGAAGAATTGCTCATCATCACGTGACCAATGACTTATCGATAACTAATCGGGTTTTTCTTCTGAATGCGGCCATCGTGTGAAGTATCGATACTCCGTACCTTCATAGATAATATATTGTTTTAAAATTGTCAATATTAGGAAATATCGTTATGAAAAGTATCAATACTAAAAATTTAAATATTTTATTGATACGATAGTTTTCAGAAACAAATTTCCTAAAAACATACGCAGATTTAATAATTTATTTCATATTGTACCCCCATCTATAGCCTGAATGTTGTGAGTCTTGTGTTGTCATAGCGACATATGCTATTTAAATGCACCATGAACCATAATTCACTTTAGTAGATATATGGGTACCATATACCTTTTGTTAGGAGGTAAAATATTGACTTATTATTAAGTGAATTTTTGAACCAAAATCAGTGTAATAGATACATCGTGTACCTAATTAAAAGTGAAGTGCTCTTAAATGTAACACGTTTTGTGCCAAGTGCAAATGAGTATTTTGTTGTATTTGTTTCTGGACAGAATTACACATTAAAATTCAATATCCAAAGATGTTTATTCACCAGTCAACCAGTCCACGCTAACAAAGAAAGCAGTATATTTCTTCAGGGTCCTTCGAAAAACCGGATTCATCGAAGTGAATATGGACGAGATAAAAAAAACCGCGCAACATGTAAGGCACAAATAACTAGAATGAAAAATTGTGCTGAAACTAATTCAAATTGCACTGACAAAAACCGAATAACAATCCGCTCAAAGCAAGGCAGAATTTACTCACTTTGATAATTACTGCCTAGCACAAGATGGAGATAAGGAGGTTGACGATGACATCACAGACAGAGAGCTGACAGACATCGTATTTTGACTTTAATGAAAAACTACAATCCTTGCTCGACGCTCTAGAATTCAACTCGTCTAAGCAATATAACGTGCAGCAAATGCATTCGCGCAAACATTGGCGCCTAAATCCATCTCAAGATTTAAATTACCAGAAATGAAAATACCGGTGTTTTCCATAAATCTGTTTGGAACGTTATTTTCAGAAAACTCCAATATGAGCTCAGAATCCGAGAAATTGTTTCATCTAAGGTGGCATTTATCAGAGGACCTTCGAGACTTATTGTGTCATTGCCAATTATTACTGAAAGCAATTTGCAAGTATCACTAGATCTTTTGGAAAAAAGATATAACAATATCAGACAAATCGTAGCAAATCACGAGTATTTAGTTCTGAATACTACTTTCAAGTCTCGTATTACCCCGTGGTCACCAAATTAGTTCTAATTACTTTCTACTTCAGATCTCACAAAATGTACGGTCGTGAATTTAAGATCCTTTATAGCATCAACATAGTCAACGTACGAGTTTCTACAAACACCACAATAATTGTTGTATGCACTTTTCACTCAAATAATATTATTTAAACTACTAAGTGTTATTTATTTAAATATTCGCTGTGAGCCGCGCTCGTGTTGCCGCCTAGCGGATTTCAAAGTTAATAGCGGGCGTGTGTATTTACGTGGGTGCAAATGGTCAGACAAACAAGAATATTCAAGAATAATTTAGAAATTGATTTTCTCAGTATTGTAATAGTATGTGTAAAGTTAATAATACTAACCACTACCACTTCTAGTAAGAAACTTGTAAGTATACGATTACGAACTTGATAAAAGATACTTGTTATGTAGCTAGTATAGGTTAAGTCATGCAAAATATAAATATAACCTTAAAATACATCTTACCTATGAAACGTAAATTCGGGATGTAAATAGTCAGTTTTTTTACACACTGCTGAACCATAATAATTATTGTAATAAAACGTATTTTCACAATAAGTTTATATTTAAACACAAAAAACACACTTGATTTGAATGAAGTAAACATTTCAGGTCTAATACTAAACTGAGGTACTTGTCTTGTAATTATATTGCATTAGATCTAAATAAAATCCATAAAACTAGTTCGTCATAAGATATTTCATTATTTTCTGAGGCATACTTATACAATACATCCTTCTATTGAAAATATATTAATATGGAATTGAAAAATAACATGGTGGATATGGCAACATTAAGAAATAGAATAGTGCATTTCTATCAACAGCGGTTAGAATGTGACTACATGTTGGCGTTACAAATTTCGTGAACAATCCTATCTGTCTTTGTTTATATATCTATGCGTTATACTATGTTATGTTATAAAATTTGCAATTTTTTGTTCTGCCATTATTCTTACAATTCACGACACAGCATGAATAATTCCAATTTGACATAGTGCCTTCCTATTAAAATGCATACGAATTGTAATAAAAACACACGCCCGCTGTTTTCGGTACTTGCCACCCCGGGCACTGGCATCGTTTTGCTTATCCCCTCCAACCGGCGGCTCACAGCGAATAGACGCAGTTAAGATATTGTTAGTGAACTATAAACACTTTTTATTTTATATAAGAGTACAAGAAAATCAATGCCTTCAGGGTCGTCTGTAAGGGGTAAGATGGGACGAGAATTCAGGATAAATTCGATTTGAGACAAGAGAGTATAAAACTCTTCGAAAGATTAATATATTTCAGCCAAATTTATTTTAAATGATGCTTCAGGGTACGAACCGTTACTTGGATAGTAACTAATGGATTATTAATCCATAATAGAATATAATATCGTAGATTATATTAGAATATCAATAATAGAGTTAATATTAATAGGTACTTAATAATTCCACTTTAGTCTCGTTCCCAACTATATGTATGTCCTGGGTACGTACGTACGTATAAACATAGTCTGACCTTCTAAACATCACATATTGCTGGAGAACTGCTGATCGTGATAAAATTTATGTTTAAGTAAATAAACCCTATTGTTTTTTATTTGTTATAAATTTCAATGAATTTCTTTTTGCTTGCATGTAATGCCCAAAGGATAACACACCTTCCCCTTTCACAGAAAGAATAAATTCACTTGATGCCTTGCCTTGATGTGATGCCTTTTGGCCCAATATAATAATATAATAATAAATATTACATTAAGAATTAAATTCGCTTGATCTTATTTCAACAAAACGTTCGAACATTTCATTATTATATAGATATAAATAAAGAAGGTTATTATCAACTTCAAGCGTGGTGCAACACAAAAACAATTATATGTTTATCTGTTTTGCTCGAACTTGACCGGTTATATAAATATACATTCAGTATTGATCAAAGGAGAAGTGGATGCAGAATTTTTGAAGAAGACTATTCTATGTAGTTGAATAGTCACCTACTAGTAATTATTAACCATTACGTATAAGTATGCTATACAGCTAGGAACTTATGCTTAGTATTAATTTAGTTAGTAATGTAATTTATTTAGTAAATAAATCAACCATATCCCAGTGCTAGAAGTAGTTGTTTCATTCCTCTTGAGGTGATCCTCCAAGTGACCCGCAGCACTACCTATTCAGAGGCCCTTCCACACCTATAATCTACCAAAGTATCCATCTAGATATATCCATTACATCCATTACAGCTTTAAGGGTACTGGCGTCACGATTTTTCCTTGCTAGCAGGACGGTGGAATCGCACCAAAATAGTTCACGTCCATAACAAGTACACGGGATGTCCATATGCCATCCTGTCCATGTACAGAACGTATCAAGTTCAGATCCATGAGTTCTCCATGGTTTATTTATTATGTCCAGTGAATATCCATATTTTTACAAGGTATATCCATAGAGTTGATCTAATGGACGTCTTGAAGTAGACATATAAAAGACATAGCAAAAAAAGACACTAAGACCTCTAACAGGTGTCTATAGAAGACATCTTTCAGACATCAAGTCATTAATTTGTAGATGTATATTCGACAAATATAATACATCTATTTCCTATATGGGCTTCTGGAGACGTTGGAGTTCTGAATACTTAACTTCTTTGCAGCAGCGTTCAAAATGGCACCGTGGCAGCCCGAATCTTTCTGTTGGAGACCTGGTTCTGTTGAAGAATTTCACATACACACCGCTGTGCTGGATGACTGGTAGGGTGGTCAAACTACATCCTGGCCGCGACCAGATAGTGCGCGTGGTGACCGTGAAAACTAGTGGCGGCAATATAAAACGAGGAGTGGCGCAGTTGTGCAAATTACCTCTAGATTGATTTGTAGATTAAGCTAGTGACTTAGCTTGTATTGGATATTTGTTTCTATTGAAAGCTACAAGCTTCCAAGGCAGGCGGAATGTTAAGCCCTAATAAAGCCTTATGTTTTATTATTAAATCTGGCAACAGTGTTGCACCACAGAGAGAGAGAAGAGTTTAAGTTCGCCAAAAAAAGGCACCACTCACACAGTCGACGTGGTTGGCTACACATGTTTTAACTTTATATACTTGTTCATTGTGGGTATATGCTTATTGTTGTGATTAAAATAGTTGAAAAACACAGTCCATTTTTTACAACGTTAAGATCAAAACACCATCTCATTTAGTGGAAAATAAGGGGAGAACAAAGACAAATAATATTATATACAAAATGGATGCTCACCACCAGAGTAGCAGAGACGAGAACGTGCAAAGACATTGTCTCCATCTGCACAACCAGAGGATGCTCACAGGGACGAGTAGCATCCCCATTAATGTGGAGTCTGACGGTTGACGAACTCCTGTGTGGTTTGACGGACCTCGGAATATCCTGCCAAGGATATGCCGATGAAATTGTCACAAGAGCCAGGGGAAAATTTGAAAACACCCTTTGTGACATCGTTCAAAAGGGTCTGAACTATACAAATAGCTAGTCTAGGCAAGTGGGACCCAGCATCAACCTCACCAAAATCATCCAGATAGCCTTCACTAAGAAAAGAAAACTCAACCTCGAAACCATTAACCTTGATGGTAACGTGGTTGAATGGAGACAAGAAGTCAAGTATCTAGGTTTGACTCTAGACAGTGAACTCCTGTGGAACAAGCACGAGAAGGAGGTTACATACAAAGCAAAAATGGCTCTAATGGTGTGCAGGAATCTGGCAGGGAGAAACTGGGGCTGTAACCCAAAAATCTTGAGCTGGATGTACACTGCCATAGTAAGACCAATTATCATTCATAGAGCCATTGCGTGGAGTAGTAGAACTAGCCTCTTGACGACGAGAGGAAACCTCTCCAAAATTCAAAGACTAGCCTGTATATGCATAACAGGAGCAATGATAACATGCCCAACGGCAGCAATGGAAGTGATTCTCAACCTCACACCATAACATATGGTGGAGGAGAGTGCTGCAGAAAGAACAAGATAGACACTAAGTAGGGAGGGGATCATTAAAAAAAACCACCTCTTCACTTCTTGGAAATCGGACAACCTGGGACATGCCACAAGATGGTATGATGAAAAAGTATAACTTTTCAAAGAAATTCGTTACGGAATTAAGCAACAAGAGGGAATGGGATCCAAATACCGTTACCAGACTTGGAAAGAATGCCATTCAATGGTACACAGACGGCTCAAAAGCAATAGAAGGAACTGGGATAGGAGTGTACGGGCCCGGAACCAAACACTCTGAAAGCTTGGTGAATACCCCAAGTATCTTCCAAGCGGAAATTCACGCAATAAGAAGGTGTGTCCAGTTCAATATTGACAAAGGATATAGAAGGCAAAGGATTATCATAATGTCTGATAGTCAAGCAGCCATTAGAGCGCTGAGTTCTTGTGTAATCAGTTCCAAAATGGTGTGGGAATGCCTAGGCAAACTTGATCACCTAGCGAGAACAATATAGTCACCGTACTGTGGATTCCAGGACACACTGGAATAGAAGGAAACGAAATAGCAGATGAACTAGCGAAGAGGGGACTGAAATACCCTTTTGGGGGCCAGAACCCTTTTGCAGAATCAGCTCCAATGTAATATTGGAAGAAAAAGATAAAGCCGAAGAAGAGAGAAGATCTGACCATTGGAAAGATCTACCAGGGCTTAGGCAATCTAAGATTCTTCTGGGTGACTACAAACTGTTGAGATCAAATGAATGCATACGTCAAAGTAAAACTGCACTAAGAGTTTTGACAGGAATTTTAACGGGACATTGTCGCCTGAATGGGCACCTGAAAAAGCTCAAAATAGTGGAGGAAGAAGATTGTAGATTTTGTGGAATGAAAGAAGAATCCTCCATCCACATACTTGCGAACTGCACAGCAATTCATAATCCTAGGGCACAGCACCTGGGAGACTACTGGATAGAAGAGGGACAGTTACCTAAGTTGAAGCCTGTAGATATTCTAAAATTCCTCCGGGAAATAGGACTAAAGGAGCTACTAGTCTCTGAGACTCTTCTCAGAAACTAAGTAGAAGTAAGGGGGCACAATAGATCTTTTAGGTCTTAGTGAATGTTACCCCAAAATACATACATACATACATAGACTTGCGCAATCGGAATATATACTGCTAAAGAAAAAACATTATTTTTCACTGTTTTCACTGTCCTGTGTTATACAAGATTTGAAAGTAGCATTCAGATCTAAATGCACGTGTTTTTGTTAAGCCTAAAAAGTCCACTAACAATATCTTCACTGCGTCTATATTTAAATAAATGAAACTTAGTAGTTTAAACAATATTATTTGGGTTAAAAGTGCATACAACAATTGTTGTTGTGTTTGTTTTAGTGGTTGTAGAGACTCGTACGTTGACTATGTTGTTGCTATAAAGGATCTCAAACTCACGATCGTACATTTTGTGATATCTGAAGTAGAAAGTAATTGTGTAGAACTAATTTGGTGACCACCGGGTTCTACGAGACTTGAAAGTAGTATTCCGAACTAAATACTCGTGATTTGCTACGATTTATCTGATATTGTTATATATTTTTTCCAAAAGATCTAGTAATAATATTGCTTTCAGTAATTGGCAATGACACAATTAGTTTCGAAGCATCCCCTGGTAAATGCCACTTTAGGTGAAACAATTTCTCGGATTCCGAGTTTATATTGGGTTTTCTAGAATTAACGCTTCAAACAGATTTATGGAAGTTGTGTATTCCAGAGAGTTGCCAGAGAGCACCGGTTATTTCTGGTAATTTCAATCATGAGATAGATTTAGGTGTCAATGTTTGCGATGAAGGTATTTGTTGCACGTTATATTACACGGGTTGAATTCTAGAGCGTCAAGCAAGGATTGTAGTTTTTCATTAGAGTCTAGGAAAAATTGGACAGCGGTTCCTCTGGGAAAACTGTAAATTTCGTTTCTGAAAATCAAGATTTACCTTTTCTTGAAATTATTCAGTGTTTATGGCTAGAAAAAATTGGTCAGCGGTTCCCCTAGCAAAACTGACAATTTCGGTTCTGAAAATCAAAATTCTCGGAATTATTTAAAGTATTATCGAAAAAAGTACTGATTAAAAATAATTATTTTTTGTCACGCCATCGATCACAAAAAAACCTGAGAGATTCTTTTTGCAGCAATCTTCTTATCTATCTTGTTGAACTTGGCTTAATCATACATATTTTTGAAGTTTTTCAAACATGTTAAATCAATGAATGTCAACTGGCATTTTACAAAATATTTTTTTGACATGTTTTTATCCTGATCTATATTTACTTTCTCAATGTTAATAAGTATCAATGTCTTATCAATGAATAACCCATTTGGTTTTCTATTTTCTACGTAGACAAATGGAGCACTATCGAAAACAATGTACATGAAAATTCAAATGAAAAACTCACCGACCTTTCGCATTCACTAATTTACTTTGATGAATACGGCTTTTTGACGGGGCATAAAAAAATATACTGCTTCCTTTGTTAATGTGGCCTGGTTAACTGTGCATGTGCATGTCTCTAACCCCCCTAAACCCAAATCATAAAATTGAAAATGTAACAAGAATAAAGGATTTACTTTCCTTTTCGAATTTTCATCGGTGATGTACCTACTCAGTGAAAACATACGTGCTTCCATTAGATTTTAGTACTGAAACCGATTTTAGCTATTTATTTCCAATTTTCTGATTGAAGATTATTCCATCGTATTCTGCATAAAAGTGCACTCACTGACGAGTCAAAATGGAAATACCTTAAATCAGTAACAGTGTTGCGTAGCTCGCAAAATAATTTGGTTTTAACGGCAGCACAACGTCAATTTTGACATTTTTTTTTCAAGAAGAGAGATCACATTATGATACAATAATGCAGCATTAATTCAGTGGTGAACCAGGAAGTATATTATAAATGTGAGTAAAATCTACACGTGAAATCTTCATACAATTCAATTTTCCTTTCATGGATTGAAAATCAAACGGCAAACTGCTATTGTTTTCTAGTGGAAAATTTGTACCTTTTATAAAAACTTATTACGTTGGTATATTCTCACCCTACTACTCAATATATACCCTTAAGTCAATTTCCAAAGCAATGTCTCCAAGAGAAAAAAATTATCAAATAGTCACATTTTGGTAGAACTGCTTATAACATAGCAAAATATCAAAAAATATATACATTATTATTGTCGTTCAGACATACTAGTTTTCAAAGCATCAAAAATGAGCAAGTAAAATGGAAATGATTATATTACTTTAAGTTCATGTACAAATACACCATAATAAATATTGTAACACGAAAAGTATGATACTTACCTGCGATACATATGAATGCAATTGTTTATAACAAAAAATTAGGCGAATTTTGTATCTTGTACAAAAGCCGTAGAACGAAAATGCCATGGTTCATTTTCCAATTTACCATATGGGGGGTCTGGCGACATACAGGGTCCGGCAAACCTCTGTCGTAGCTCTATAACTCTTATCATTATATAACTTTAAGCTTTAAAATTACCAATGTACAAAGACAAAGGACTGAAGATTTTTTTATACTCAGTTTGAAATTTTTATTCTGTACAGGATGGTCTTGAATGAATTTTACATTCCAAAAACTTAAATGGAAGTTATTTCAGTTTTTTCAAATGGGACACCCAGTGTAAATATTCATCAATGGTTACTGATTTGATCCCCTTCAACTACTACCTAACTTCCGTCGTTTAAAAGTTGTTTGAAGAACAACACATTTTTGGTAAAAAAGTATTATTTTCTGATGAAGCTCCATTTCATAAGAATGGATTCGTTAACAGGCACAATTTCCATTATTATGCCAAAGAAAATCTCCACATAATCAGAGAAACACACAGCCAAGATCGTTGGAGTGTGAATGTTTGGAGAGGTATAATTGGGGAACATGTGATAGGGCTGCATTTTTTAGAAGGCAATTTAAATGTCCTGATGTATCTAGATTTATTGGCTAATTATTTTCCTCTTTTACTTGAAAACGTTCCTCTAGCTGTAAGACAGTCAATGTATAGTACCGACATGATAAAGCGGAAGCGCATTATTTACGTGAGGTAGCTGATTCATTACATCAACAGTTTCCTAATAGATGGATCGGCAGAAATGGTCCAAAAAAATGACCACCGGACTTAACAAAACCTGATTTTTTCAAGAGGGGTTATGTTAAGAATCTTGTTTATCAAACGCAACCTACAGCATCTGAAGATATGAAGGAGTGAATAGTACAAGCATTCAGATCTATTATACCTCAGATGCTAATAAACGTATCGGCATCATTTCACGAACGAGTAGATGTATGTGTTAGAGAAAATGGCAGACATTTCGAGCACCTTTTATAAAATAAGACTGGAGAATTTTCAAATAAATTGGAATTGTTGTTAATAATGGCCTTTTATTAATATTAAAAACATGTAAAATTGGTATTTTGAAAACAAAAACATTCTGCATTAAGACTATTGAGCGATTGTCTACTTGGATTTTTACCAAAAATGTGTTTTTTTTCAAATAACTTTTAAACGACGGAAACTAGGTACTGAGAGTGAATAGCAAAGTTGATGAATATTTACACAGGGTGTCCCATTTGAAAAAACATTTTGGTATTTTATCTCCTTGGTACACCGTCAGTTCTGTTCTCTTGCAGCTTTTAAGCTGTGGTACCATCATCAGGAGCCATTTCGCAGTTTGTGGCGAACGACTCTGTCTGGAATGTATGCTGCCAAACTGGAACTAACACTCCAATCCGGCTGTTTGCTTTTGCTCCGACATGTGCTCAGTTGCGGTTTTAGATTCATGTACACTTTAAAATAACTGATTTCAGTGGTAAATTAGAAACAAGAAAGTAAGTAATTATGTGGACATACAGAGGATGAACATAGTTTCTGACAACTTTAGATACATATCACAACAGTTGGATGTACAGTATTTCTGGTTGGTACAAACAAGACAAAATATGAAAAATTTATGTACATACATAATATTAGTTAGCTGTATATGTGTACGTCCATTGTATGTAATTTCGGTATGTAATTTGGACATAGGTACTACATTGTGGAAAATGTACATTTTGAATGTGTACTCTATACGTACTACGTACAGTAAAGTATCTATTCTGGACATAACTTTTGTCAGTTGGTAACGTACTTCAAACGTTTTGTGTACGTATCGGTGCTGGTTGGGATTTGAACTGGATGTCCCCAGGTACCCAGAGTCTGCTTATTAGCGATGAAGTTTCCCCTTAACCCTGTAGTCCTTGACATATGCTGTTCCACCTTGGCTTGAGAGGTATTTTCTTGCAGTCTCCTTCTACTCATCCAGCCGTTAAAGGAATGCCCCCACGTATAGTGCATATACCTCATCAAACACCTTCCCCTAGATATGGTTTATATCAGACATGTTTCATGTGCATGTTTTGCCATTAAATACGTGTCCAAGCAGCTTGATTTCTCTACTGCTCTAACAAAAAAATATTTAGTGAGCTACCTTTAGTATCAAAAGTGGCAAATATATTAAATTCCGAAGATTGACGAAGACATTTCAGCTTGAAAGTCCTTATCCAGTGGCAGAATTCTACAATACACCCTAGACTTTTGAGTTATATTGGCATAAGTCAATATTTAGTATGGTGTACAATATTAAAATATATTGAATCTGTATATTACATTTTGTATTATGTATGTATTAGTATAGTCGGTGATCTAAATTTTTCATATTTTGTTGTGAATTTTATATTTTATCTATTTTCAAATTACGACGCTTTGTCCATAAAATCGTACAATTATTAATGACGGTGAAGCTGATTTCTCTCTCTCATACACACAGGCAGCACTAAAACCCCCAGATCAGAACGGAGTTCATTGGTCCCAAAATAGTATTCGTTACTTCAAAAACTGCAATAATGGGAATATTGTTCAAATAAGGGGTATATCGTTACTTTCAAATTTTTGAATACATTTTTTTAAATATTTTTATGGTATAGGAGTTCAACCGTTGTCAAACAATGAAAATTTATCCTGGATGTGTGATTAAAATATACATTTAATGAAACTAATGTGACTTGAACATATTTTCAGACGTTTGTTCAAGAGATATATCCTGTGGTTACAACAGAAGATGCCATAATGAACAATGCCTATGTAATGAAAAATTCTCTGATGTTAACGGTGAATGTTTACCTGGTAAGTAAATAAATACAAAGTATGTTTTTCATTGGAAGAATATTACTTATGGTATAGTTTTTTCCTTAAGTTATTATTATTTGATGTCACTGATAAAATCACAGAATATGAAATTGGAGTACGTTTTACATAGATTTTTTCTCCAGATGAGATAATCCAAAAACTGAACGCTAATCACAGATAAATAAACCAATATGAAGCCAACCAACATTTCCTCAATCTTGAGAGTGTTCAAGAAAATTTCCCAGATATTTCAATAACAACCAAACGAATAACTAAAAAGAGTAATGAACGATGAAATAAAACAATTTAATTTGTTTAAAAGTTTATTATATTTGATCTAACGTTCAATTTATACTTGTGATGCGTTTCACCAACACAGTAGCTTTGTCAAACGAGTGAAGGTATAATGAAACATTTTCAATAAATATCGCATAATAATTATAATTATTCTAACGCTTTATAAGTTTTGGAAAATATTTTTCAAAAACAGTAACCATGCAACTGAGAAGCAATAACTACTTCCCGGTATATAGGCCCCGACGGCGACTGAATTACACTTCAAAGTCAAAGTCAAACTTTTAATTTATACAGTGCATTATTACGGAATTTTGAGGATATTGACAAACGTATTAAAAATGTTTACATGAAAATAAAAAGTACAAAAGTGCCTGAATACGCAGTTCTACGAATATTAACAAGAATATTGAACAAGTTTGTATGTATGTATGTATGTCTTTTGGGGTAACATTCAATGAGACCTAAAAAATCTATTGTGCCCCCTTACTTCTACTTAGTTCCTGAGGAAAGTCTCAGAGACTAGTAGCTCCTTTAGTCCTATTTCCCCGAGGAATTTTAGGATATCTGCAGGCTTCAACTTAGGTAACTGTTCCTCTTCTATCCAGTAGTCTCCCAGGTGCTGTGCCTTAGAATTCTGAATTGCTGTGCAGTTCGCAAGTATGTGGATGGAGGATTCTTCTTCCATTCCACAAAACCTACAATCTTCTTCCTCCACTATTTTGAGCTTTTTAAGGTGCCCATTCAGGCGACAATGTCCCGTTAGGATTCCTGTTAAAACTCTTAGTGCAGTTTTGCTTTGACTTATGCATTCATTTGATCTCAACAGGTTGTAGTCACCCAGAAGAATCTTTGATTGCCTAAGCCCTACTAGATCTTTCCAATTTTCAGATCTTCTCTTTTCTTCGGCCTTGCCTATTTCTTCCAATATTACATTGGAGCTGATTCCGCAAAAAGGTTCCGGCCCCCAAAAGGGTATTTCAGTCCCCCTCTTCGCTAGTTCATCTGCTATAAGGATGACATTCCAAAGTATGGTAAACTTTTAAATTGATTATTTTTATCAGAAGAAGATACTTGTTATGAAAGTCTGTTTTATACTCGATTTCCTATTGCATAGGAGCACAGGAAAGGGTCGACACCCATGAAACGGCAATAAACCATTGGCGTTACATTCTTCGGTAAATACCTGACTGGTTTCAATAATGCAAAATTTGGGCAAGTATCATATCATTAGTATGTAATTATTACAGTATTAAGAGCCGATTTTACGGAGACCATTCAATTGGGCCAAAATACCTATTATAATCCGTTACATAAAATGGTTATTAACTAGGTTTTTATTTATGATGTTGTCAATTGATTTTATTTCATCGTTCAGTATGGATCTTGATCAAGTCAGAGCCCCTCGAAGCGTTGATCAGGGCCGTTGTTAGGGGTACCTATTCATTTTCCTGTTATAAGAATTAGTTTTATAACATACTGGGAGGAAGCGGAGTGAATGAACTAGGTACCAAAAACAAGAATACTTATAAATTGAATGAAAACTCTGTTCACAAGGATAATATTTACAAAATAATAGTAGACATTTTATTTCTCTTCGCTAAACGAACTGTCACGATACGGAAGACGACAAATTTTGGTAATGAGGCGAGTGATTTCACTACTTCTTCCATGGGTTCAAGAACTCTGGTCAATGGGCATTTGACAGGGGGATCAACTTAATTATCAAGAACAGATGTCGAAAGAATAATTATTTATATTCATCACTCTATAAGTTTTTGAAAAATGATATTTTTCAAAAACAGTTGCCGTTCAACTAAGGAGCAACAACTACTTCAAAATATCTTGTAGATATACCAACCTCGTTTGACTTTGGGGTGTAATTCAATATCCGGCGGTGCATATTGCACGGGAAGTAGTTGTTGCTCCTTAGTTGAACGGCCACTGTTTTTGAAAAATATTATTTTTCAAAAATTTATAGAGTGTTGAATATAAATAATTATTCTTTCGACATCTGTTGATAAATCACTTTATACTGTAACTGTAATAAGCTTAATTATTAAGAAGTAAAATATCGTTGACCCTGATGTTTTCTGATTTCAGTAGCCACTTGGGAAAGTTTAAGTCTTATTAGAAAAGTCCACTGACCATGGTCTCCAAAATTACTGGTTATTCGAACGTGAATTTCTGCATGACGTAGGCGTCCAGCTACTGTGAGGATATTTTATTGATCCAAAATAATAGCTGAAACAACTTTCTTCTTTTCGGGTAGATTACTTACATTGTGAAATGTTTAGAAGCTCAAATAATTTACTGGGATCCTAATCAAAATTTGACATTTTTATCGTTGAAAACTCGAGTTAGGAGGTCAGACAGATTTGAATATGTCTAATTGGGAGTTCAAAATATTTTGGATGAAACTGGATTAAAGGACTAACGAGTTACTGGATAATTTTGCGCTGCGTTACGGATGTTTCTGGAAATATAAATGATGCATGGATTGGATCTACTGGGTGTTTGAGCAGAAAATTTCACTTCATAGAATGTATCCTGGGACACGATATATCACAAATTTGTAAAATCAACGTATATTGGGTTGCTCACTTTTGGGATATTTATTTGCAAATCGCTTTATCTGTTGTTTCAATTAGCTGGACAAACCTGATGGTCAAGTTCTGTACTTAATTTTTTGGTTATTAATAGATTTATGATGAGGGGTTTGATCTTGATGTTGAATAGTAGGATGAATTTTTTAAAATTAGGGGATGTGTTTTGGGAGTCGTTGAACATATTTTTTTATATTTTCGCTGAGGAGTGTTTTTCTGTGGAAGTTAATGATGGGTTAGTTCGTCTCTGTAGTGTTTCGTCTACATAAATTATTGAGTTTTGAAAATATTTTAATTTTCGGAAAGAGCTGGACTTCCGCCCGGTAGAACCTCTTCAGGGGTTGTAGAAAGATAGGTAGAAGCCATTATTATTGTGTTGTTGCTTTTGCTGTGCCCTTGTGGTAACAAGTTGTCCTCATAGCATGTGGAAAGGTTCAAAGGAGGATCCGAACTGGTGTGATTGAAACACAACCTCTTGTACGGAGGATCGGAGTGTTCAATCGTTCATAATGCCTAATTACTAGGATTTGGGATTTAATGGTAGAGACGCCATTTTAAAAAATCACGATTTTTCAAGGTGAGTGATTTCTAAAATCTTCCTCTAGCGATTCTATATCTTTTATAGTTCTATTGTAGATTCATTTTAGAACGTTTTAATTGAAAATTTCCCATATCCATTGGAAAAACAGATGCTCAGATATAGTTCTATTGAATCAACTTTAACACGAATTAGGAAGCCAGGGTACACTGTATAAAACATCTTTGGTGATATGCTGTTCGCTATCGGAAATACAGAAACATGACACCATGCAGTGCTACTTTCTTCGTCTGGGGTATTTGTCGCCGCCTGGTGGAAGTTATTTTCCATAGTATTGAGTCGATTGCTGTCTGCCTCGTGAAAACACCTTTTTATGCAAGTAGACAAAGTTTTTCGGTTTTATTCTGATTAGTGGTATTTTTACTTTATATGTAGGAACATTTTTTTTTTAAAATAATACTCTTAATGTTAACTAAAGTCCATTTGGTAATTGATACAATACGTAATAGTTAATTAGTAAAATAATTTTAATTTTCAATTCACAAGCTGAGAATTTGTAATCCCTTGAGGATGATTGGTGAACTTTAAATAATGGTTTACTTAAGATATTTGTGCGCTTTAATCAATTGCTTCGAGTTTTTTATTCAACCTTCTTATATGAATTTATTAAGGTTATAGAAAATTAATTGAGGATCAATGAAACTTATTGTCCATGTAGTAGTCCTGCGGGTACCCAAACCCTAGAAGAGCTTTGGGAGAGGAATTTGAGGTCTAGTATTTTAGTAATCCAGTAGATCCTTCTGCAGAGAAGGTGGTGGTTGAAGTGACATTGTTCTAATTATTCTGGTCGTTTCTGACTGGGTACAGGTTGGCTCTCACCATGGAGTAATAATAAATGAATGATAAAAATTATAGAATAATGAAAATATAATAAGTAAGTGAATAAGTCATTGCAGAACAGAATCGTAATAAAATTTATCGTTTTCTTTATATTAAAAGTCCAGAAATCAAAAATTAATTTGTGTTAATTAGAAAGTCATATTGATACGGCCCAATGGCGCACCCAGGGGGGCAGAGGGCTGCAGCCCCCCCAAGATTTATAATAGTTACAAAAAAGTAATAAGCCCAATGGTCATTAATTATGATTGTGATGTACCGAATACGGGATTTGCGCATGCTCGCGATCGTAGCGACACGATGACCGACGACGATGTAATCCGAATCTTGTAACGAGACGCTGACAAATCAATAGTAAATCGAAGCGTTTTACTACATAAAAATAGTGCTTTTAACGAATAAAATATTTTTGTTGAAATACCAGTGTAAAAGTAAGTAAAACTACTGAAAGTTAATACTTATATATAACAAAATTAATTACGTAGTTGTAAATGATAAGCATACCTTTTTCATATTTTTCAGAGAAACATGAATAATAGACAGGCATCTTTACTCGGATATTTGGAACCTAAAAAATTTAAAGTAAGTGATAATCAAACTGTAACTTCAATTACATCTCAAGAAGCAATTTTTGCGACCCCCAGCACATCACATTTGTCAGAAAGCAAAGATAACAATTTTGATCCTGAGCTCGAAATACCCGAAAACGATATTTCACGTTTTGCAATATCTCAAGAATCCTCAAGTAATTTATTGAGCAAACTTGAAAATATGTGGGAACCAGAAAAAACTTTTAATTTTCCAGGCACGTCTTTCGGAAAATTTTAAAGACATTTGCAGTGGTCGTGGTTATTAAAATATAAGTAGTTATCCCATTCCAAGGTTACTGATGCAGCTTATTGTAAGTTACTTATGTGTTTTATCAAAGATAGATGAAGTAGGGCATAATAAAAATCAAAACGCTAGAAAATTGGTCAGTGACGGTTATATTAATTGGAAAAAAGCTGTTGAGGCTTTTAATCACCACTATATTACAGAGTATCATAAAAAATCTGTTTTACGGATTAGTTGTTACAAATGTGTTTTGGAAAATGAAATAATGCCAATTACAAAGCAGCTTGATAAAGCCAAGGCCGATAAATGTTCAAAAAATAGAAAAATTTTATCGTCTATAATAAAAGCAATTATTTTTTGTGGAAAACAAGGAATTTCCTTAAGAGGTCACAAAGATTTTGGTCCATTTGATATTAATCAGAGGCCAACTGAAAATGAAGGGAATTTTAGGGCATTATTGCTTCAAAGAATAGATGCCGGAGATGATGTTTTAATTACGCACTTTCTAAATTGTATAAAAAATGCTACATACATTAGTTGGAATATTCAAAATCAGATAATTAATAAATGCTCTGATTTCTTACAAGATTTATTGCTGGCAAAAATTAACCACGCAAAATATTTTTCAATTTTGGCAGACGAAACTACTGACATTTCGACCGTAGAACAATGTTCACTATTTGTTAGATATGTTGATGAGGATAATTTCAAGATTTCTGAAATTTTTTTAATGTTTTGTCCACTTGCATCAATTACGGGTGAAGAACTCTCAAAGACTTGGGATAAATATAGAGTACATGAGGGGACAAGGTTATGACGGAGCTGGATCAATGAGTGGAAAATTTATAGGTACAAAAGCTAGAATCTTTAACTTCTTTCCAAAAGCTTTATACGTTCACTGTATGTCCCTCTCATTAAATCTGGCTATGCAGGATATACGAAACTGTTTAGGACTTATTGAAAAAATTTATGTATTTTTCAAAATCCCTAAGAGACAACTAATTTTAGAGAAAAATATTGATGAGATTTGTCCTGATTCAAAAAAATCGGGATTAAAAAGAGTATGTCCAACAAGATGGGTTGAAAGGCATGATTCTGTTTTGGTATTGACAGAACTAATACACGCAGTTTTTGCTAGCTTAGAAGACATATCGTTTTGGGTCAACAAAGATACTTCATCCAGTGCAAGAACCCTTTTACTCTCAATATCAGATGCAAGATTTATAATTGTCCTGTATGTAATTGGAAAATTGGTAAACTGAGCCAATTCCTACAAACTGTAAACACAGATATTGCTAAAGCATTGGGTTATATCGAATCTATAACAAAAAGCATATCGAACATTAGACAAAACTCTGAAACCGAATTTAAATCTATTTTTGACAAAGTAAAAGAAATATGCGAAAAATATGAGATAAATATAAAAATTCCAAGAACTACAAAACCACAAATTTATAGATATAACGTAGAGTCATCAAGTCCTGAGCAGTGAGCAGTATTACCGTATTTCAATTTTTATACCTTTTGCTGACCATTTGTTAGCTCAATTAGAATCTAGATTTCTGAAACACAGAGATATTTTATCTTCATTTTCATCTTTATTTCCGAAAGGCGATAATAATAAAACTGAAAATATAGAATATTTTATAAAGTTTGTAAATTTTATGAAAGTGACATTAACGAAACTGGGGGTTTTGTAACCGGAAATCTATTACAATCTGAGTATATGCTGTGGATTTATTAACAAACAAATATATTCGAATATTTATTTGTTAGTTAAAATATTTTGTACTATACCTGTGACAACAGCAACAACGGAGAGGAGTTTCTCTGCTCTGAGACGTTTAAAAACGTATCTAAGAAATTCCATGTCGGAAAATAGATTAACAGGTTTAGCTCTGCTAAATATTTATTATGAAATAGATGTTGATCCCGAAAAAATTATTTAAAGGCTCGCTAAAGAAAAACGTCGTTTGGACTTTGACCTATAATAGATAATGTTTGGGAAGTTTTATATTATTTCTTACATGTGAATATGTTTTTTTTATATTATGTTCATATTTACTAAATAAATTGTTTTGTTTCTTACATAAATGTTACAAATTCATTTCCCCCCGAAATTTAATCGTGGGAGCGCCCTTACTACGGCCCTTGGTTTTGTAACCGCCCAAATTGATCGATACGAAAAAGCGACCTCTGGGTTACAGGTAAGTCCAGTTGCTCCGGTGACAACCCTTCATGCCTTCAACTAAGTTAGTCAGCGAGAGGGAGTGAGCCAAACTTCACAACTCCGGAATCTTCTAGTATGGGCGCCAGCTAGGTCTCTGCTTAACTATGATACTAGTCCTATCCCAGACCTAGCAAAGTGATAGGAATAAAGAAAACAATTTCCCAAACTTACCACAATTTATATATATATATATATATATATATATATATATATATATATATATATATATATATATATATATATATATTCATGACTACAAATGGACAAGGGTTATCCCAAGTCTCAAAAAAAAATATGTAAGAGTTTATATGAAAGGTACAAAAGGTAATTATACCGAAGGAGAGAAAGAGATAGTATCTACGTATCTACATTAAAATGTCAAGTTAAGAGAATGGACTATGCCAATTCCCAAAATATATGTAAGAATACTACAATGTACAAATCAAAGTTAAGTGAATGGACTATGCCGATTCTAAAATGTCTGTAAGAAACTTACAATACCTAAAGCAAAATTTAAATGGAAGGTTTCGATACCATGCCAAATTCACAAAAATTATATGATTACTTTATATTAATCGTAAGTAATGTGAAGGATTAAATGGTCTACGTCCAATCCAAAAAGGTTATGTGTGTGCTTACTTACCGAATAAAATAGATATGCTCATATACATGTGATACATATGGCCGTTAATCGTTTGACGGCTTGGTACCAAGGCGACTTACCGATTAAGGTAATAGCGTATTACCCCATTCCGCAATACTGAACAACTCAACTTAAATCTACATACAATATAAAAAAAAACGAAAGTATTGAAATGAAACTTCTGGGTCCATTCTGTTCATTACGGTATGACTTCAACGTAACTGCTGTTCCTTGTCCCTGATCCGTCCCATTCCTGACTCTTCCAAATTCTGTACCAAACACTTGACCAACTTCCAAACAATCACTCTCGAAAACAACTGAGTTGGTAACTTGGGGTGGTATAACCCGATACTCAAACCAACTTAGGCGGTACTTGGGGTACTACTTGGCCCAATACTCGAACCCTTAAAATATAAACCACACTAAATTACCAAACTATTCCATACTTAGGGTCATCCTAATATAAACACAAACTGTGTTCCCAAAGAAAAAAAAGAAAAATAAAACCCTAGCATAACTAAGTGGCCTCTCACTAGGTACATTTTCTTCCCCACATGATTTCATAAAACAAACGTAGCTAAATGTGGTGTAGCCAACCCCTTAGAACTAATGGAATCTAAGGTTGAAAATAAAACATTACTGTAATTGAAAATAAAACTTGAATCTCAAACTATCTTGTACTAAATGGGTTTAAATAACTGATTTACGATGGTAGTCATTATATATACTGAATCTCAACTAAACGTATAGAACTTGATTGATATTAAAGAAATTCCCGACTAAATGGTAACTTTAAAACCATGATTTCAACAATCTCTAACCAGTATATGGGCAACTCACATGTTATGACATAGCAACTATCAAATCTATGGTATTGTATGTATAAGGGTAAACTACCTCGATACTTACTGATTCCTAACATTACTCCTCGGGTTTCACCTCTGCAAGTTCATTACTATGAAATTTATCAATTAGCCAAAATAATGAGTTGAAATTATGACGGTGAAATAGGTTTAAATGAATGATATAAAAAGGAAATGGTTGAGTAGGGGTTACAACCACATTAACTATATGTTACACACGTAATTTCGTCTCAAAAGACATACAAAATTATGCTACCAAATGTATCTGAAGGATACTCCAAACAATAAAACCAAAAAAATACATACCTTCTTCCGCGAAGGGTTTCGACAAAAAAAACAATGTCTAATACAGATACGGAGGTTTCCCCAATGTCAATATCTCTGCCCTAGAGATTGAATCCATAGCTCCCAAAATTATTTAAATCCACAAAATCCACAGCGTGGGAAGAGTGAGGTTCACCACAAAATTCCAATAACTCCCTCTGGTCCCAAAAATTCTCTATATTCCAACACTCCACCAAATCAGTGATATAAAAATTTAAACCCGAAACATCGGATGGTCAGCACATACCATAAATTTTTAGAGATTTTCTATCTCGCCATCTCACCCACAGATAACATACTCAATCTCACCTTCAACGTGCATCAAAAGTGTCACATCCCTGTAATGTGTGTATCCTAGTAGGGATTTTGTTAAAATTTAAAATACATGTACTCTGCTGATTCTCATCTAACTTATACCAATTCTTATTTATTAACCTAGAGAAACTATTGAATGAATCAAACAACTTATTTATTATATCTATATGACTTTCTGAGCTTTTTGGAACCTCCTTTTTTAACACATGCTTACTATTCCTACGTATATCTTCTAAAATTAAATTCAATCTAATCTCAAATTCATCCCACGTTACTGTATTTCCATCACTCGAGGACATTTAAAATTAATTGATTCATTATCAATGAGAGGAAATTTAAATAAAATATCAAACAACAACAAAACAGAATATACCCTTAAAGTTTACAAAAAAAAAAAAGATTCTCACCATCCTAAAGATTCAGCGTGCTTTGCTGTAGATTTCTTCTTATCTCCCTCTTTATTTGTCTTCTATGATTCTTATATATAGACCATCCAAATTGTAGTACCAAAACAACCACAATGATGTAGATGAGAGTCTTCACTTCCAGATCTGCTTTAATTTCCTCTTCTTGAACTATAAAATTATTGTTGACCACACCATTTTCCTGGACCGCTTGTTTCGTTGATTTACCACCCATTGTTACAGAATTCCAATTGTTTGCAGGATCACCATGTAATGTGTGTATCCTAGTAGGGATACTTCGTGTAAGGATTGTAGAAGGGCCTCTGAATAGGTGGTGCTGCTGGTCACTAGGTGGGTCATCTTACAGGAATAAAACAACTACCTGTATCACTGGGATATGTTCTATTTATTACTTAAACTTTACTAATATACATTAACTACTAACACTAATATGAATACTACTAGAATACTAATTAGAATGAATCGCATGAATTGAACTGAATTGTAATGACCTCTTAAAATACTATCGTTACATATTTATACGAAGAGTCAAGTTCATCATAAGTAAATATAAACAATACTAGTTAATATTTATTCACGCTTTGACATTGACTCGTACGTGCAATCTTTATATTTATCATTTATAAAACAATTCGTGGTTTATTGGAAGGGAATTTATTAGATAATAATTTAAATAATTAATAACTTAATATTTAGGCCAAAAAGCATCACACCTTCCCCTTTTACAAAAAGAATGAATTCCGTTGAGCTTCCTTTCCCCCTAATGAAATGAATTTACAAATCTCCTAAAAATAAATGATAGACGATTATTAAATAATGTCACTAACCTACGATTACATAATATATTCATAAATTAATGAATGTCCATTGCCTTTAAAAATTGTTTACGATAACTTAGTTGTTTGTCATGTTTATTTATTTTCACTTCAATGTTTTTATTATTCGTTATCCGAATTTATTTACTATCACTCCTTGTTTATAATGTTTGTAATAACACTTTTGTTTACTATTCGGAAATGTTTATAAACTCACTCGCACTTTCGATTTACAATTTTAATTCATTTCACAATAAGGATGGATTCTGTTTTTGTGTATTTCTTTTATCACACCTGATTCTAATTTGATTTTACAGTTAACATCACTCACCTCTGTGACTGTAAATGGACCTATATATTGAGATTCGAATTTGGTTCTATTTTCCCTCTTCACTAAAACTGAATCCCCTATTTTAAAATCAACTGGATTAGCTACCTTACTATTTTGACTTTGTCTACTCAGTTTATATTTGGTTAAATATTTCTCTGCTCTCTGATGAGCTACCTGCAGTTTATATTTTAACTCATTCTGATATTCATCAATATTATAGCATGGCTCAATGTCGTTTGTTAGATTCTCGGGTAAGTTAGCACGTCTACCGAACAATAATTCAAATGGCGTATAACCATGATAAGAGCTTGGAGTCGTACTATAGCAATAAGCAAATAGTTTACACCATTCATCCCAATCATCCTTACTTTCATTTATAAAGTGTCTCACATACTCATTAAGCGTTCTATGTAATTTCTCACAACCTCCTATAGATTGATGATGATATGCTGTTGAATAATTATGACTAATATTTAACATTTTAGTTAAAGCTTTGAATGTTTCATTTTTATATTCTGTGCCTAAATCTGTCCTAATTTGTTTCATCAGACCGTAATTTGGTATGAAATTTTCAAAAATTCCACGAGCTATCGTGTTCGCTTCTTTGTTTTTAACTGGAATTATTACTGCATATTTCGTTAATTCACATAACATTGTGATGCAATAACGGTTACCATTTTCACTTTGTGGAAAAGGACCGACCATATCTATATATGTTATATCCCATGGTTTTTCTGCTGTATCCGTTAATACAAATTCTTCTTTGTGATTATTCTTTGCTTTATTGACTTGACACTTGTGACATTGCTTAATATATTTTCTTACATCTTTTTCCATGTTTTTCCATCTAAAATTCGCTCTTAATTTTTTCAATAGCCTGTTATTTCCTACATGACCTCCAAATAAAGGATCATTATGATAAGTTTCTAAAATCTGTTGCTTCTCTTTTTCTTCTTCCACCATCTTAGGTATATCGCAAATACATATTTGTACGTTTTTTAACGTATTGTTTCCTTTTTCCATAAACTCTTTTATAGTGCACTGTGTGAAAATAATATCATTCATATAAATTTTCATCCTTTTTATTTCATTATTTACCGCTAGCGTATCAAGCTGAACTAACGTTTGACCTAAATCAAAGTTAACTATATCGGTATTTAATAAGGCTTGGCTAAATCTCATCCTGTTTTTGATCCGTATGTTCATCCTTAACGAAACACGGTTATTTTCAAATTGCAGAATTGGTAATTTATGCGCCTCTAAATTATTCAGTACTTTATATACTGCTGGCTTGCGAATATCTTCCTTTATTTCTGTGGATATCCTTGAAATGCTGTCCGCATAATTTGAATTTCCTTTCAAATATTGTATTTCGAAGTTGTATTCTTCTAGGTCTAGTCTAATTCTTGTAAGTTTCGAAGTTGGTTCTGTCATCGAAAAAAGGTGTGTTAACGGCTTGTGATCCGTTTTCACAATAAAATGTGGAGAGCCATATAAATAACACTTAAAATGATTAATTCCCCAATGGATAGCTAACAGTTCTTTCATGATTATAGGTTTATTTCACTTTTCTTGAAACCTCGCGAAGCATAAGCTATAGGTAGATCTATACCTTCGTATTCCTGGCTAAGTATTGCAGAACACGCAATATTTGAAGCATCTGTTGTCAATATAAATTTTTTATTGAAATCTGGATATTTCAGAATAGGCGGCTGAATTAATGCCGATTTTAGTATTTGGAATGATTTTTCGCAGTCTTCTGACCACTCGAATTTTACATTTTTCCTAGATAATTTATTGAGAGGTATGCATATTTCAGCGAAATTTGGACTGAAACGTCTGTAATAGTTACCGAATGCTACAAACCTTTTAGATTCTTCTGAATTTTTGGGCACTGGATACTTCTCAATGACTGAATATTTTGCCTTATCGGGTAGAACCCCTTCACTGGACAAATTGTGTCCTAAATACGTTACTTCTCGCCTGAAGAATTGACATTTTTGTGGATTTAATTTAAGGTTGAATTTCCGACATGTGTTAAACACCCTTTCGAGATTACTTAAATGGTGATTTTCTGACATCCCTATAACGACTATATCATCCATATAAAGAAATGCTTTTTCTGGAGTTAATCCTGAAAATGCTATGGACATCATTCTTGAAAAACTATTTGGACTTATATTTAAACCAAATGGTAATCTTGTATACTGAAAAGAACCTTTTTCTGTGCTAAAAGACGTATATTTCCTTGAGGACTGTTCTAAAGGAATTTGATGAAAACCTGACATAAGATCTATGACTGAAAACCATTTCGACCTCCCTAACTGATCTAAGATCGAATCTATTCTGGGTAATGGAAATTTATCTGTGACTATTTTCTTGTTCAATTGCCTGAAATCTATACAAAGTCTCCAAGACTTCTCTCCATTGATTGCCTTTTTGGGAACAAGTAAAACTGGACTGTTATAATCTGAGATTGAAGTTTCAATTATACCTTGTTCTAATAACTTTTGGACCTGATTATTAAGTTCTGAAGATTGAGAGTGTGGCGTGCGATAATTTTTAATATATACTGGAGTATCATCTTTTACCAATAGCTTTTGCTCATAAAAATTATTATGCGTTAAAATGTCGTTCTTTAAAGCAAAAATATCTGAAAAATTCTCACAAAGATTTATTAGCTTATCCCTCACGTATTCTGGTACCTCTAAATTTAATGTTTTTCTTAATTCTTTCATCCTATTCTTACTTTCATTCTTCACAGCATATACATGAAATAAATTTAAATCCAATATTTTAATATTGTTTGTATTTATCGACTTGCTTTCATAATTTGTGTTTAAAATTCTGACATAAGGATTAGTTTTTGATATAATAGATCTTGCTATAAATATTCCTGGTAATAGTTCTTGTTGCTCGACAACTTTATCCTGTCTTAAGTTTTTGAAACTTTCTACCAACCGATAGACTTCACATCTAGGCGGTATTGCCACAGTATCATATTCAGGATTGTCAAAAATTTCTAATGTTACTGTATTCCTAGATTTACAATCTATGTTTAATTTTAATTCTGAATAATCTAAAATACAATTATAATTTCTTATGAAATCCCTACCCAGAATTCCATTCGTAGGTATAGGAAATTCTTCCTCTACTACTTGAAAACAATGTTTAAATGCTACACCCTTAATAAAAAGAAAAGTTTCTATTGTACCCAAAGTTTTAATTTCTCCCTGAGTTATTCCTTTAATATTTAAGATTTGTGTTGTTTTTATTAAGTTATTTTTAATAACGATATATCTGCACCTGTATGTAATATAAAAGTATTTATATTATCCGATATGTCAGTTTTAATTTGCACAAAGTTTAAAAGAGTTAAATCAAAGTTATAAATATAACGATTATTATTATGCAAGTTATTTAAAATTTTGGATTTTTCACCTTTCTTTTTCAAAACCCCAATTCTTTTTGTTCATCTTCCTCTCTCCTTTCTTCACTTTCACACATTCTTACATTCCTATAATTATTGTTGAACCTATTATTAGGTCTTTCTCTATACTCATTTGAACTACCTCTATAACCATTGAATCTCCTTTCTCCTTGATTCTCCTGGAATCTCCTATTATTGTCGTGGTTACCTTTTCTATGAAAGTTATTCCTTCCATTACGACTAGCATAAGAGTGTCTTCGTTGAGGAAAATACCTATTTCCCGACACAAACTTATTCCTATCTGCCTTATAATGCAGAACACTTCCTGTTGACTGATTGTTTCCCACATTGATGGAAACCAGTTTAGTCATCACCTCTTGCGGTGTCGTAAAATTTCCAGCTGCTATTGGGAAAAGTAGAATTCGATAGATGGCGCTCTGAAATGTCAATGTCATCTTAGCAACGAGTAAAACAAATCAGCTGCCGTATAAGCCCTTTGATATTTAAGTGGTTTTATTTTGCTGTTTTAGTTATTTTCAGTGTGTGTTTTGAAAAACTTTTGCTTTTTCTTTGATTGTGCTTTAGTAATTTATGTTGTTAAACTAAATTTTGATTCCTAATATTTTTATTTTTGGAGTAATAGGTGTTCAACTTTTTAAGTGTTACCGGGAGTGTTAATTATGTTTATGTTTGTATATTTTATTGTGACTTACCTTTTGGATTTCTTCATTGTGAATACTGTATGTATTGAATAAATAAAAACACTTGTTATTTTTGACATTGAGTTTAATTATTTTTGTACAAACGTAATGCAAAATTTATGAACCAATGGTCGTGGTCGTGGCTTGACTGTGGTAGTTTTAAGGAAGGTTCTGCATTTAAAAGAAGATACTTTTTCTTACCAATACCTGAAGAATATGTTACTCATTTATATACTGTTCACCTTTACAAATATAAACTATACCATCCACTATTAACTTATAACTATTACACACTTGGTACTAACCTTGACTATAGCAGTCTTCCCTTTTAAAATGTAAAGAACACACGGACATACTATCTGTAACTGTAACCTAACCTTTCTTTGAGATATATTTTCCATAACTCCAAACGTATTTTCAATATTTACCATTCTTCACATGGGAGGAAATTTATGGCTTTACGGCTAGTGCAACCAAATCCACAATAGTTTCGATTATGCAGCGACATAATTCAAAGTATAAAACTTTAAAAGAGGTACAAAATATTGCAATCAAACTTGATCTGAAATGAAAACAAAAAATAGAACAACATAACCTCTTCAATAATATCTCCGCACTATGAAAATTAACTGGTTTTTCAAAAATTGTTTTTAAATTTTCTTTTTGAATTTTTAAAGAGTCTTTCAAAGTTTTGATTTGATCTAAATGAATGTCATTTAATTTTAGTGGTTTAATTTGAAGTATTGAATTTTCCAGAGAAGGTAATAAAAAGTCTAGTTTTGGTAACTCAAAGTTATTGAACTCGCGTTTAACACTTTGGAATGTTTGGATTTTGAAATTTTTTATTTGTACGTAGCAAAAGTTATTCAGTTCTAGCAACAGAGTACCTTTTAATAAAATAGCGTTTTTGGATTTACCACACATCACTACGGCTGGTTGAGGTTTTGGTAAAATGATTATCCATTTGTTGTCTTCAATCTTCTGAATTTTTTCTTCGTTTATTTCGACAGGGACGGTTTGGCAGATTGTTACATTCGGCATGTATTTAATCATGCGCACTTCACATGGTGTTGTTTGTTCTGCTATCTTCTTCGGAGGTTCCTCTTGGCAAATGAATTCACCTGAACTTATTTCTCGGCATTTTTCTTCGGTTGTCATATAGTTTTGCTCATTTAGGAGTAGGTATTTGGATATTGGGATAATTACTTTGAACGAATTTATCTGTGGTGTGGGTAAAGGATAAAGGTGGTAATAGTAGTAATTTTTGCATTCTACTATAGGAATATCCAAAATGAAAATGATTCGGTTACCCTTGCTAAAGCCTTTTATATTCATTGTTTTTTCATAAAGCAAAATGTTTCCTAGATTGGGTTCAAAAGCTAATTTACTTTGACTCAAATGATTACTGATTGATTTTATTTCATATAATAGATCTTTGGGTTCAACAATTGAGTTATGAAATACATTAATTTTTGAGAATGTGATTGCAATTTCTAATGATTCTAACATGTCATATATTGCCTGTAATGCGATAGCGATTTCTGGAATTATTGACTGTGTGTAGATTTCTTTAATTAAATGATTATTTATCTGATTATTTACATCTATTGATTCTTTCAATTTATTTATTTTAGATTCTATTATATCTTGATTTTGCACTAACTGAGCTGTGGTTTTGTTGAATGTGTCTTTTGATTTATCTAAGATAGTAATTTGTTCACTAATCAAAGTTTTGATTTTTTTCTGATTATTTGATATACTTTCAATAGCTGTGTCATATCGTATGGCATCGTTTTCGTCTAAGTTACCTGTTATAGATTTTATTATGCTACCAAGAACATTTATTAATCCTCGTTTACTTCTAGAAATTTCAAGTGAAGGATTTAATCGATTTATCTGTTTTTTTATTTGTCTTTCAAGTGTTAATGCTAATGTATAGTAATTAGTGGCTCCTGTTTTGAACATTTTTTCTATAGTTTGATTTATTGAAATATTATTAAAATAATTATTTATTTCTTCAAGTTCGGTTGATAATTTATCACTTTCTGAAATTATATTTGTGATATCAAAAATTTGAATAAAGGACCAGTAATTTATAATGTTTTGAGCAGAGCCTAATTTTAACGGAAGTAATCCTGGGTTGTCGGTTAGGTTATGGAACTTTGGTTGTTCGATTCCAAGGGTGTAACTTTAGGCATGGCTGAGAAACCTAGAACAATATTAGGTTTTCTCAGTTCTTTTATATGTAATATTTCTTTTTTCTTTTTGTTTTTTGTATTTATAATTTCTACGCGATTTCTATCTAAAATCTTTGTTATTTCGTACGGACCTAAAAATTTGTTTAGTTTTTTATTTCTTCCTTGACCTGGGTTCTTTTTGAATACTTTTTGTCCGATAATAAAATCTTGCATTTCGTCACCTTGAGAATTTGTTTTAGAAATAATTTTTTGTTTATTTGTATCCAATTTATTACTAACATTCTTGTAAACATGTTCTAGTTTTTGTTTGTGTTTTTCTGCGTAATCAGAGTGAAAAGTGCGTGGGAGAAATATTTCGTTAGGATTTCTGCTATGGGTATGCCCAAATGTGAGTTCAAAGGGGGTGAAATTAGTGGCTGAATGGATTGAACTGTTATAACCAATTAAAGCATATTCCATTATATTAGTTTCGGAAGGATATGTTTCTTTCAGAATTCTTAGATGCTCAATAAGGGTTGAATGAAAGCGTTCTACGATTCCATTAGATTCGTGGTGACCTGGGGTAGTAAAGTGAATTTTAATTTTGTGTAAATTTAAGAGTTCTTTAACAGTTTCGTTTTTAAATTCGGTACCTTGATCAATTACTAGTTTTTCAGGAATTCCAAATGACGAAAAGTATTTTATAAGTGTATTACTGATATGGATAGCGGTTTTTCCGGCTATTTCATATGATTGAGCAAATTTGGTAAATGAATCGACTAAAGTTAAGTAGATTTTATTGTCAAAAAAGAATAAATCTATGTGAACTATCTGGAAAGGTTTTGAAGCGGTCTCTGTTAACAAAAGTGGAGAATAAGGAGGTTGTCTAGAATATTTTGTGCGCTGACACACGTCACAAGAGTTTATATAGTCTGTAACAGATTTTTTTATACCTATCCAATAATAATTTTGTTTGATTTTTTCTAAAGTTTCTAATATTCCACGATGGTTTGTTTTACTTTCATGAAAATTGCGAACGAGCATAATTTGTTCTTCCTTTTCTTTTATTGTATTAATTCGTTTAGTACATTTAATAGGTTTTGGACCTTTTTCTGAAAATTGTTTTAAATAAACTTTGTTAAAAGCGTTATACAGGGCATCAGAATGAAACCATATACAATACGTTTTCTTTGCAATAGTGTAGTCTCTAAGAAATTCGAAAATTAGTGATTCGTTATTATGTTCTGGAATTTCTACGGTAACAATTTTATGATGTTCATAATTTTCGTTTTTTATTTTTAAAGTTGGGTAAGCTTGTGGAAATACTAATATTTGGTTTACTTTATTATTAATAATTTCATCTAATATTTTTATTCCGTCATTGGTGGTTGGCGAAGCTGTCGTATGTTGAGTTTCCGACGTGCTTACGGGTATGTTTTCTAAGGGAGTGATTGTTTCTGGTGTTTCGGAAATTTCTTGATTTTCTTCAAAAAGATTTGGTTCTAAATCGTCGTTTTCTGGTCCACGCATTGATTCTGCTATTCTTCGTGAGTAGTCAAATGATTCTTGATTGATATCTCCGGGATTATTGATTAAAGATTCGTCTTCTAACGCATTCAATGAAATCCGAGAAAGAAAGTCAGCTGCTCCATTTAATTTTCCTTTTCTGTACACTATTGTATAATCAAATTCCTCCAGCTTCAATCTCCATCTCAATAATTTAGAGTTCGGTTCTTTTAAGTTAAATAGCCATACAAGTGGTCTATGATCGGTGATGATTTTAAATTTCCTGCCAAATAAGTAGGGTCTGAAGTATTTACATCCCCATACTATTGCTAACAATTCTTTTTCAATAGTACTATATCGTTGTTCCGATTCGTTCAATGTTCTAGATGCAAATGCTATTGGTTTGTCATTTCCAATGTTACCTTGCGATAAAATTGCACCTAAAGCAACGTTAGACGCATCGGTCGTTAAAATAAATTCTCTTGAAAAGTCAGGGTATTGTGAAATTGGTGGGTTAATTAATAAATTTTTACATGTTTCAAATGAATCTATAAAATCTTTGTCATGAATTATTTTAGCACCTTTTTTTAGACATTTTGTGAATGGTTTGGTAATTTTTGCGAAATCTTTGATAAATTTGCGATAGTATCCAATAAGACCTAAGAAGCTTTTAATTTCTTTTTGGGTTTTTGGAATTGGAAATAGTTTTACAGTTTTTACTTTATCAGAGTTCGGTTTAACTCCATTTGGTGTTATAACGTGCCCAAGGTAATTCACTTCTTTTCGTAGAAATTGACATTTATCTAATTGTACTTTCAGATTTGATTGTCTTAGTCTTTCGAAAATTGATTTTAATCTTTTTATGTGTTCCTGTAAAGAAGTACTAAATATAAGGATATCATCTAGATACACAAGACAAGCTTCGTTCTGTAATCCTCTCAATACATTGTCCATTACACGCTGAAACGTGGATGGAGCATTTTTCATTCCGAAAGCCATACGTTTGAATTCCCAATGGCCGTTTAGGGTTGAAAAAGCTGTTTTTGGAATGTCCTCTGGGTTCATTTCAATTTGGTGAAACCCATTGGCTAAATCTAATGTCGAAAAGTACTGACTTTTTCCAAGTTTATCTAATATATGTCATTTATGTTTGGTAGAGGGTACTTGTCGTCGATAGTACGTTCATTTAGTTTACGATAATCAACTACAAGTCTCCACTTGCGTTTTCCTGATGAATCTAATTTTTTCGGTACTATCCAAATTGGACTAGACCAGGGTGAAGTGGAAGGTTGAATTATATTTTGATCTAATAATTTTTGTATTTGGTCTTTGACCTCGGCTTTATGTATTTCTGGAAATCGATAAGATTTCGTATAAATTGGTGAATCGTCTGTGATATTTATTTTATGTTGAATTTTATTAGTAAAAGTTAAAGGTATTTTATCGGAATAAAATATGTCTCGAAAGTCATTATAAAGTTTTTTAATACATTGTTTCTCTTCTTCATCACAATGATCTAATTGAATTTTTTGTAAATTTGATTTTAAAATTTGATCAATACACTCATTCATTTCAGTATCGGTTTCCATTTTTTCTAAAAAATTTATTTCTCCTATGTCAATAATTTCTATATCAAAAGGACTTTGAACAGTGATTTTTATGGGGGTTTCTCTAGAGTTAGTAATAGAAGTTAAAGCAAAATGATTTCCAACATTCACTAAAGCACATGGTGATTCTATTTGGTTTCCAAAATTAATATAATTTGAATATCCTATTCCTTTTTCAACGGAAACGGGTAATTTAACAATTTGGGTCGTCCTTGCAGGGACAGTGATTACAAAATTATTTATTTTAAGTTTTCTTTTAAGAACTGATAATTTTTCTGGTTCGTATATTATTGGTATTTTGGCATGCGGTGTAGATATTATTTTTTTATCTACGTCTACAGAAGCTTTAAGTTGTTTTAATAAATCGATTCCTATCAAACCGTCATATTTTTGACTGAAATCAAATAGGTAAAATTTATGGAATTCATTAACCTTAAAATTGTCAAAAACTGGTATATTCAAAACTTTATTATGATAAGAAGTACTATGAGCCGTTTGAACTGTGAAATTTTCATCATAAATATATTCTCTATAAAATCTATCAGCTAAATTTGGATTTATAAAACTACGGGTACTACCGGTGTCAATCAAAAAGTTTGCCTTCAGGGAAGGTATAAAAATGTAGGGCAAATTGCATCTTAATAAATTCAATTGAATTACGGAGGATTCGGGTGAGGCGGATCCTTTCGAAAATTTTCATTAACATTGGGGTTAAATACATTCTTGTCTTGAATATAATTTTGAAAATTTGAATCAGGAAAATCGATTGGGTTCGAGTAATGATCATTCTGGGAAGAATAATTATTTTCATGTAAGTATTGCTCACATTCATGATCGTCATTTGATTGGTAAAATGGATTTTCAAATTCTTCTGCAACTTGACTATGGAGTTCTGTTGAAATAAATTTATTTTGTGGTCGTGTTCGGGTATTGGATGAAGAAGTATCCATTGGTTCTGGCTTATATGAATGTTTTGAAATGGTAGAATTTTTTTGTGCAAATCTGTTTTGATTAAATGATGAATTTTGCTGAATATTAGGGTTTTGTAGTCTGAATTGGAAGTTATTCTGAAAAGGTGGTCTAAAATTATTTTGGAAATTTGGGGGTGAAAATCTATTTTGGGAATTGGACATGGCTAAACCTTGAAATTGCGGTTCTCCATTTCTGGGGTTAGACATATTTGGGTTGTGGGAATTATAAAAATTAGGTTGTGTACGCATTGGTAAGTATTGATTATTTGAGTTAAATTGTGATTGAAAGTTTTTGGGTCTTTGATTGGTAGATGGAACTATTCTCTGAGAGGGTTCAAAATTATTTTGTAGATTAAGAGAATTGCTACGGTTTTGGCTGTATAAGAAGTTTTATTCTTCTACAACTAATGACATTGCTTTTTCCAAACTATCAGGATTTCGAAGTCTAATATTATTTTGTAAATATCCTGTCAATCCGCGAATGAAAGTTTTCAAAGCTAAATCATCATAACTTTTAAGTCTAATAACCTTTTCTTCCGGCGAAAAATTAAGACAATTGATTTTCGATACTATTAAACTACGCGCATCTTGGCATCTCATACCAAAATTGTACGGAACTTCGTTTTTATGAGGATAAAGTGTAATTAAATCTTGAATTAAACAGTCTAAATTCCTTTGATCATCAAAGCATAATTGCAAAGAGTCTTTTATCGAAGCCCAGCTTCGTAACTCAATTCTAGAACCGACAAGTATTAATGCTCTACCTGTGAGTTTACCAATTATTGCTCTCAATATATAACTATTCAATTGAGGATTCGTTCTATCTTGAAAATTATTTATTAAACTTTCACAACTATCTATAAATATTCCGAGTGTATGAGGGTTGCCATCATACTAAGGAATAGCGTCTACATTTAATTTTAAAAGTTGAAATTGAGCCATTTCTGTTGCTTCTAAAACTATCCTATCTAAATTATCAGCTAAATCTTCCACGTCTGAATTACTCATAAAAATATTTGTATTATTGATTTTTATTTATTATTGAAAAAATGTATATCCCTTATATGGGTAAGTTGGATAAAATGTACAACAGGAAAGGAATGCAAAATAAATGACTTACAATATAATCTTCAATAACTTCATTGGAGTTGATTTTCTTTAACTTATAGGTGGTTACCAATTGAATTCGGGCTATGTTGGTCCCTCTTCCTTGGCGTGGGCTGATTTTGGCGATTTTGTCCCCAATCAGACCGGTAGCTGGAACTCAGCGATGGGTGTCTGACTTCACAACTTATAGCACTTTTTTCTTTTTAAACAGTTTTTATTATAACTCCGCGTCTGTTCGTAAATGATTGAAACCAACCGGAAAATCACGATTTTTGTTGTTTTTCCGTCGAACAATCCTACTGACTGCGCCAATTATTTTCGGATCGATAGCAAGAGCTTTTTTAAAAAACCGTTTATTTATAAAAAAGTACAATTTGAGTTTATGTGTGTTACTTTTGAAACTACTACAACAACTAACTATTTTAATTCTAATTTTTAATATAAGAAAAAGAAATGATAATTAATAAAACTGCAGTGTCCAGTGAAATAACTTGATAGGCATCCCACATAACATTATAATGGACAACGCAACTTATTTCAACAATAGAGAAATTAAAACTTGGTTAAAAAAAAGGAAGGTACAACACGTATATACCAGCATTCGACACCCCATGTCAAATCCTGCTGAACGAGTAATTGAAGAAATTGTAAAGTATCTAAGGATGCTAGTATATTATGAACAAACTAATTGGGAAGATAGGTTGGAAGAAATAACTTACTATTTAAATCAAACTCCTAACACCACAACTGAACTACCACCTATACTAGTTTTAAAAAACAAGTTACCAGACAGGCCATGGATAGGAAAAAACAATATTCCATATGGAGAAATTTTGACTAAGGTTAACAACAGAATTGCCGAGAGGGCAAGAAAAAGTATAGAAAAAAGAAATAAGAAAATTAAAAACCATGTTACGTTCAAAATGAATGAACTGGTGATTCTTAAAGCATTAAGGACTTCAAACCGGAAAAATAATCAATGTGCAAAATTAAAACTTGTATATGAAGGACCTTACCTAATTAATACTGAACTAGGTGTGAATAGCTATGAACTAAGAAATCCAGTTGACAACACCATTAGAGGATTTTTTCACGTTTCTCAAATATATAAATTCTATCCAACACGTAACTAACTTCAGATATCTGAAAATCAGAGGATAATCATTTATCGTACTGAATCTTCAGGATTATTTCTAATTTGAAATTAATTATAAATAAGTTCTGAAGATTCCGGGGGAATGTTATAATGGAATAAAAATCATTAAAGCAAAACTTTAAAAATAAACATCATTTTCAACAAAATATATTACAAAATTTCGAAATCAACAAGAAAAATTCAACAGAAAAATAATTCATAAATAAAAGGACATACATTTAAAACTGTGCAAGGCATACATCTTATTAAATAACAATTATTATAGTCTTAATAATATCACGACATTTAGTTTTAAATAATATGAACCAATATGTTATAGAAACATTATTATTCAATATTAAAAAAAAAGGTCAAATTGTTTATAACCAAATGTTGTGAGTATGGAAACGGAATAAAATATTGTAATCATTGAAATTTAAAATAAAGAAAAAGTTTAGATCTGGTAACAATAATTATTTTCTTGGAGCAAAGACATAAAAAGTGCGCGAGTGAATAATTAGATAAGTGATCTGAAATGCCCCAAAAACGAACGGAAACCATAGTGCGACTAATTAGATTAAATATGTCATTAATAGTTTCTAGCATTAAGTTAAAATAAGCAAAATATCTCAAATTATAAATATATTTATTCTGACAGTTCTAAAAAGTATGACATTGTACAGAGATAACGCCAAATCTTTGGAATACGATTGATCAGAATAAAATAATTTGTCAAGTAGTACATCATAATCCTTCAAAGCGAGCACATCATGAAATTTTTCTTAATTTGCAATAACCAGTGAAAAGTTCCGAACTACAATAAACAAGATTTTTGATATTGGATAAAATCTAAAAAAAGGTCAAAAGTTAAAATGTTGAAAAACAATTTGAAATTTACTAAACAGTAAATTGTATTCCATCACCGTTCCAATTTCTCGAGAGTTGGCGAGTAAAAAAAGGTTTTTACTAAGAGATAGCTACAATTTATGAATGAGAAATAGTTTACTTTTTCACATCTTCTATATTTTCTTGGAAGAAGCCCAATTCCGTAGGAGGAATAACTTATTCAAAGTTTTATATAACAAGAAAACAAGGTAATACTACGTTATATTCTATACCTACAATTATTAATTAGACTCCAGTATAGGTATTGCAAGTGAGTACAATTATTAATTTTAAACTGTCAGAATTTAATGTTAGAGGTTGTGGTTTTATCTTTCCTTTTATTTAAATTATATAATAAACTTCATTCAAGTTACAGATTTTTTATTAATTATATTTGACAACTAACTAATGTCATAATTAAAAAATAAATACATGACAATAAACAAAATATGAATGTAATATTTAGTCGATTCCAACACCCCTTCTCGATCTAAATATTAATAATCTTCAAGCCAATTTTCTCCCGCAGGTACTTAAGTTTTATAGCTCCCAATGGTTTGGTAAGGATATCTGCTTGCATTTCTTCTGTCGAACAATATTCGAATTCTATTTCTCCACTTCTTTTTAGCTCTCTAATATAATGAAATTTCACATCAATATGTTTCGAGCGATTGGTTATACTTTTTTTATTCAACATTTTTAAAGTACTTTGTTTATTTTCAAACACTGTTATTTTTTTAATATCTTCATTAAAGTCCCCCATCAATTTTTTAGTCCATTGAAGTTCTTGACAAGCTTCGCTTAGTGAGATATATTCAGCTTCCGTTGAACTCAATGATACAGTCGATTGTTTCCTGCTGCTCCATGAAATAGGACTTCCAAATATTTTTATTATGAATCCACTCGTCGATTTTCTGTCTCTATTATCACCAGCCCAATCAGCATCTGCATACATTTCAATCATCTCGTCGCTTGAATTATTTCCTAAAATCAATTTCAAATTCTTTGTGTTTTTCAAATATCGTATCACTCTTTTAACTTCGTTCCAATCTCTCTGTGTAGGATTGACGATATTTCTACTCAGTATTGATATGCTTGCTGCTATATCTGGTCTAGTATTAACAGCTGAATAGAGTAAAGATCCAATTGCTTTTCTAAATTGATTATTATTTTTCAGTAATGCCTCATCATTTTCTTTTGTTTTGAAATATCCTGTGTCAAGTGGAATATTCGACATTTTTGCTCCTTCCATGTTGAAAACTTTCATAATTTTTTCTATGTAATTTCTCTGATGTATGTAAAATATGCCATTTTTTCTTCTTTCAACTTCAATTCCTAGATAAAACTTCAAATTTCCAAGCATTTTTATTTTGAAATTATCTGATAATACTTTTTCTACTTCTTGAATATCAATTTCTAAATCAGCAGCCAAAATAACATCATCCACATAGATAAGAAGGTAAATAAATCTGTCAGATTTTTGTTTTGAAAATAAACATGTATCTGCAACTCCCCTTCTGAAACCATTATTCATCAGCATTTCTGTTATTTTATTATTCCAAACTCTGGCTGATTGTTTTAGACCGTAGATGCTCTTTTTTAATTTGCACACTAGTTGGGGATTCTCTTTATTCTGGAAGCCTTTCGGTTGACTCATGTAAACAGTTTCCTCTAAGTCTCCATTCAAGTATGCTGTTTTTAGATCTAGGTGCTTGACTATCCTGTTTTTCAGTCCACTTATCGTGAGAAGAACTCTGATTGTTCCTTGCTTCACAACTGGAGCAAATACTTCGTCGTAATCTTCTGCATATTTTTGTGAAAATCCTCTCGCTACAAGTCTTGCCCTATATCCAGCATTTCCATAACTCGGATCAAATTTTATTTTGTATATCCATTTACAACCAACTATTCGTTTGTCTTCTGGACAATCCACCAACTCCCATGCTTGACATTCCTTCATAGACTCTATTTCATCTTCCATGGCTTCTATCAAATGTCTTGGGTTCATTATCATCTTCTAGTTTCATGTAGTTATTTGTCTCTATCTCTTTATCATCATCAACTTCTTGGTTTACCAACTCTTCAGAAATTCCAACTGTTTTATTACTTTTTGCTTGATTTTCTATTTATTTTTGTTTTGACTTTTCTGGTATATCTCTTTGGTTTTCTTTTTGTTGTTTGTTTAAAATATTTATCTTCTTTTCTTCATTTTCTTTCTCTTCGTTTTCATTTTTCTGCTTTTGATTGAATTGGTCATATTCAATAAATTTCACATTTCTGCTTATCGTAATTTTGCATGCTTTTATATCCAATAATCTATATGCTTTCGATTCTTCGCTGTACCCCACAAATGTCATTTTTCTCGATTTATCATCGAATTTTTTTCTTTTTTCATGTGGTATAAAAACGTAAGCATCACACCCAAATATTCTTGTGTGCCCCAAATTTGGTTTTTTATTATTCCATAGCTCAAATGGAGTTTTCTGACAAGCTTTTGTCGGTTATCGATTTTGAATATAGTTGGCAGTCATAACATTTATTATCAAGTGATGATTCTTAAAGCATACATTTTGTCATTTCAATCAAGTAACGGTTTTTCCTTTCTGCTACACCGTTTTGTTCTGGTGAGTATGGAGCTGTTAATTCATGGCGTATTCCTTTTTTCTTCATATATTCTTTCATTGAATTTGACGAGTATTCTTCTCCACCATCCCCAGATAACACACGATCATACAATGGATGTCCAATGGATATCCACATTGGACATAAGGGATATCCATAGGATATTTGTTCAGGTCCAGAAGGATATCCTATGGACATCCATTATTGGATATCCATTTGCCACAAAATTGGACATCCCATGGATGTCCGTTTCGTACTAAGAATGGATATATCTTGTAAAAATATGGACATTCACTGGACATAATAAATAAACCATGGACAACTCATAGACTTCTCATGGACCTGAACTTGATACGTTCTGTACATGGACAGGATGGCATATGGACATCCCGTGTAGTTGTTATGGACGTGAACTATTTATTTTGTCCACGACTATTTGATAATTTTAACAATTCACGTGTACTTCTTCACTTTATTATTTTTAAATTTTCACCGCGACGGGGATTCGATCCTATGTCTAAAATTCCTCACTTCACCTTAAACCACCATGCTATGCAGATACATGCAATAGTTTATCAAGCTGTGGTATATATACGAGTAGATCGTTTTATATGCAGTTTTTTATCTAGTGTGTATGATGTATGTCAAAAGCAAAAGTGATATTTTAAATAATTAAAAACTAATTAAATATATAATCTGTTGAATAGCATGAGTAGCAATTAGTAGTTTTTTGTAATAAAGTATAGTGTTTTAGTTTGACCAAAAATGTATAGGTACCTAAACAGGTAATTAATAGTCGTTGACAAAATATAGTATTCTACTCGCATATAATGGCTATTATTCACTCTCCTGTGGCTCGCGACATAATCGTACCATCGTGAATAATAGCCATCATTATATGCTTGTTGAATAATATACTATAGGACATGAACTGCATATATTTAAGACATGAACTGGATATATTTTGTACAAGAGCTGTCTACACACAGTCCAACATCAAATTATTATTTATTTTTATGAAACCACAGATGTTTAGCCTTATTCACTCTTCCTCCTTCCAAATCAGATACAAATAGACATTTTATGTAATGCCATTTCCATTAGCTGCACTTGTCTAAGCTTTTGCTACCTTCAATTCTTTTTTTTTTTCATTACATGAAACTAAAAATATAATAGGTAGGTACTCATTATACGAGTGTAAAAAATTAATCGAGTAGCTGATGGAAGGTATAAGTATAAAATATAGCGGACCTAGTACATTTTTAATGAGTGTATATTTCGATTCAACCAAAGGATGAATAATGGATGTCCAATGGACGTCCATCACTCAAATAAATATTCACGTCCAGTGGTGAATGAGAATTGAAGGTCCAGTGAATGTCCCCAAACGGATATCCATTGTACTAGTAGTAAATGGACATCCATTGGATGCGCATTCTGTGTCCATGTCCATATGGACCAATCGTGGACATTATATGGATATCCATAGGATATCCTGTGTTTACTGGGTCGCTTCTTAATATTTTTATGTATTTGTTGAACTTTGTGTGCATCATTTCATTGAATTCTTGAAATTTCTCGAAAACTTCATTCTTCTGTTTTAGTAAATAAATATGTGCATATCTACTGTAATCATCTATGAATGTTAAAATATATCTATTTCCACTTGGAGTACTATTTTTCATTGGACCGCATAAGTCTGAATGTATCAAATCCAAAATATTATTCTCCCTATTTTCTGGTACTTTTGGAAAACTTCTCATCATTTTTCCTCGAATACATACTTCGCATGGTGTCTTTTCTTCAATGCCTATTATTTTTATGTCATTCACCAGCTGTTTCTTCTCCAACAAATGAATACTTTGAATATCCCTATGTCCTAGTCTTCTACGTAATAAATTTATTTCACATTTTTCAGTATTTTGTTTTGTTAACATGCTTTTATTTGTCGTTTTCAGTTCATATAAATTTCCTTTCATATGTGCTTTTGCAATCAGAATAGATCCCTTTTCTATTCGACATTCATCATTTTTAAAATTAACTGTCAAATTTTTATCAGTTAATTTCCTAACGGATAATAAATTACCATCCATATCTGGAACATATAGTACATCTGTGATTTTATATTTATTTGACTTTCCATTTTCAGCATCTACATTGATCCATCCATAGCCTACTCCTTCGGATTTTAATTTTGTTCCATCAGTTTCCATCAGTTTTCATCCAAATATTCAAAAAAACCTTTGTCGCAAGCCATGTGACATGTAGCGGCTGAATCAATATACCACTGCTTTCTTGATGAAGGTGTTATCATAGATGGTGTCATCATGAAACATAATATATGGTATTTGTCATTTCTATCGTCTTATTCATATTTATCTCCAGGTTTCTCTTCAAGATCCTCTTCATCATTTTTGTTGACTATTTTCTTTGCTCTATGTGTTGGATATTTTTTCTGTGATATTGTTTTCTGGGGCCGATCTTTGTTTTTATTGTAGAACCAACATTCATCTTGAATATGTCCTCTTCTTTTACAGAACTCACAAGATTTGTTTGTTTTGTGAAAATTACTTTTTATTTTCATAGCTGTTTGGTTTTCATCTCGTTTTGTTTCATTTCGCCTTTTACTTTCTTGAATCAATTTTTCTTTGACAAGTTCTATTGTCAAGTCCTTTTCGGGCCTTGTTTCTAATGCCATCACAATGGTGTTGTAGCTTTCTGGTAAACTACTCAGTATGAATGCTACTACTAATTTAATGTTAGAGGTTGTGGTTTTATCTTTCCTTTTATTTAAATTATATAATAAACTTTATTCAAGTGACAGACTTTTTATTAATTATATTTGACAACTAACTAATGTCATAATTGAAAAATAAATACATGACAATAAACAAAATATGAATGTAATATTATTAGTCGATTCCAACATTTAACACGACATAACGAGTCAATAACCCAATTGAACTGTTTTGAAATTAAACAAGGACATAATTTTAGGTTAATTTACATATTTTAGAATATGCACTTACCCTTATAAAATAGAATAATTTCATCTTCATCCCTCTCTAGCATAGTTTTATTCCTTTATTATAGGTAGGTAATACATAATTGTTACATTTTATTGTATATGTGTTGCACATGCTTTAAATTAATAATTTGACATTTTTACATTATTATTAAAATAATTCAATTGAAACAAACAATTTCTTTCTCTTATAACATAACTACGTTTAACCCCAAACATACAGAAGCTGATATGTGAGAAGGCCGTTGAAAGTGGCCCGAACTCGCATGCTCCCTGAGTGTAGACAATAATATTGTAATCATTACAGTAGGTATCTAGATATATAATTGTAAAAAATAAACGAAATATAATTCTCATAAACAAAGAGAAAGCTAATATGAATAAGAAAACCAAAGATTTTAACTTGATAATAAATAGAATATAAGAAATTTAGGCAATATCTTCTTTCTGCATATATTTTGCAAATTCTACACAGGACGTAATGCGAAGTTGTCACTATAGGGAGTTGGAATACGTTTGTTGATAAGTGGGAGTTTTATTGAAAATTTGAGTCTCCTTCTTAACTCGGGAGAGGTGGCAATCCTAAATCTAATCTGATTTGAAAGTGTCGCCTCATTTTTCAATAAAAACTTGACTTGTATGTATCTATGTGGCGAATCTTGCAACTGGATCTTGAACCAGTTGCACATGCCTAATTTAACTGAAATTCAGAAATTGTTTTTAAAAAGGCTTTTTCTCAAATATAAACTCATTTTGAGTGAGAAAGTGTTTACAACAGTAAAAAAAGGAAAAAACAAAGGAAATAAAGAAGTAAAAGCAAGGAATCTGAAAATATGGAAATAAATTGAAAGTTAAGGGCCTGTACACATCCTACATGGACTATAGAGTTGTTATTTTTTGGATAATTCTATATTTATCCTCTTATCCAAATAAAAACAAAATGATAGGTACATGAAATGATTGTAAAGGTTAAAGAAAATAAATCTTTTATCACATTAATATTAAGGTTGTTATTTAAAAAAAAAACAGTAAATTGAAGATTTGTTTCAGCATTTTTTTAAGATTGAAATAATACTGCCAAATATCAGAGCGGACTGTTTACACCATACATAAAAAACATAAACTCATTTTGAATAGAATTGAACAGTGCTTTTCATTATCATCTGTATTAATAGGGATTAAAAGAAGACAACTATTAATTTTTGAATGTTTTATTAAATATACCAATTAATTACACACAATAACCCAAACACAAAAATAAAAGCAAATAATACACCAGCTAATTAGACAAACCATTAGCAGAATTGTAGAAACACAAATTAAATTAATCAACACCCACATCACAAAACCAAGCAACTAAGTTCATTCTTACCTACATCAAAGTATAAATAAGATTTTAGGAAGTTTTATCTAAACAGACTGCACAATGTTTGTCCTGTCTTGTCATTGCTTTGACTATAGTTTTCAATGCCTAAAACACTTCATTATTTTGAAGGCCAGGTTTTGGTATAAGGCTTCTAGTTAATTTGCCAAGTTCTTTTAGATGGCAAATAAACAATTTTTATCAAAAAATTGTAAGCCCTGGGCCCCAAAAAATTTATTGTTGTTACATACTTTTTATATTCACTGGAATATCGTCTGCCAAAACATTATTCATTTTTAAGCAATACTTGCTCTTTTACAATTTGAGCCAAAGATTTATTCAGAAATTGATCACACGTCTCCATAAAATTACCAGGAGTATTTGGCTTCTTTTGTGTCCTTTTTAACTTCCTCACTTTTACTTTTAATTTTCTCATAGGGCTGTCACATGTCAAGCATGGTGATGTTTGTGTTGACATCGGAGAAAACTGAGGAATGGAAGCTGTTGCATTTACTTTTTCCATATCTATTTCCAGTATCTCCCCTAATGATGATATTCCAGGTGCAGATAATTCCCTTCATATCCAAAGATGCTATCTATAAAATTGAAATATTTGCCAATGTTAATATGAATCACATTCTACATGTTATAATTTGTATACAGTCCATTGGAACAGCCTGGAGACTTATAAATACTTACATAGACCAATGGAAAAACCCAAGAATAATTCCAGAGGACTATATAAGTGATCCTCGGTATGTTTTTTGGATTTTTCTATAGATTGATGTGTATTTATAAGTTTATGAGCTGTTACCACTGACTTCGTACCAACTATAGTATATTTTAACAATTCATAAAAAGCAGACTTACCAAATGGATAAGTTTTCTTTGGTTAATTCTCAATTTCAGGAATGATAAAATGCCTAACAATGTGTGAGTAAATATTATGGGCTCAACTTGAATAGATAAGAGTTTTCTGACATCACCAATGCTCTTATACTTTTGTTCAAAGTGAAGCTCACATATTCTGAAATGTGCTCGAATATATTCTAAATCGTAATCAACTACATCTTCTAGTTACATGCTGTTAACCATGCTCGAGTTCTAAAATAAAATATAATATGTAGGTAACAAATATGGACTACAAAACATTATACTCATATTAAATTTAATTAATATAGCAATATGTCGGCGATACAACATTAACAAATTGCAATAAAGATTTTTTACGTTAACTACAAATGTAGATATGTACCTGATAATATCATTTGGAAATCTGAACAAACTTAGTCCTTCTCCGGTCTGGAAACACATCTACTTACAATACAACATATGTGTGTGTGATTTGGTTTCCCTTGGCTGCGGATACTAAGTACTAAGTCCATTCGCCAACATAAACAATACAACTTATTTTCCCCATAATTTCACTGTTTTATAATGATAAATGTAAGATGCGGAATATTATAAACTGGTTAGGTTAGGGTGATGACCTACAAATTGTCCACACAGAACATGCGTGATTGCAGACAAATGTCAAGTGTCGACTACCTTAAAATATGGCGTCTGAAGACACCGTTTTATGCGAAGCTTCGCTTCTTGTTGTTTGGTGTATTCTTTGATACTATGATATCTGACGGATCAGGAAATAAACAATACAAACGTGAGATTATTGATTTTAAAGAAAATAAACGATTCTACCTGACGATGATAATTAAATTTAGGAATACTTAAAAAATAAGTGTACACGAATCTCCAGCAGCGTTATTTTCGTTTTGAGGTGAGTGAAAACTCAACGTATAATAATATATTGCACTACGACAAATGTATTCACTTCACTGAAATGGTTACAGGGTCAAGTCAATGAGTACAGTTTATAGTGGTGTATACAAATCAAAACCATGGAATACCGTCCTTCTGAAGCCATCCCCTAACCCATATCTGAATCCAAAGCTCTTGTCAAGTAGCATACTAGGTTCTACGAATAAAACTTTTCTGCCACATCTTTTAAGCCGATATTTCCCAACCCACAAAACATATATCCAGGATAATACGTTAAAAACCAATACATAACTCCTTCCACACAAAATAACAGCGACTTCAACTTCCACCACTATAAATATAACAAATAACCATTTCACTTCCTACTACAATAACAATCTAGAAGCAGGACTGTACGCAAACTGTTTCAGTTTGTAGCAATTGATTGCTTGCTTAAAGACCTCGGCACCTCAGCCTTTATGCTTTTTGTGCTGTTAGTTGTACCTTTTATGTGGAGAGACCAATAGCCCTTATTAGGCTCAACAATATTTTCACTTTTCACTAGGTCCTTCCTAGAGAAATCGTGGCTTGGATACTCTAGTCCTAGGAGTCTATATCTTCAATGAAACAATGCTCCATACTCGAAGATGAGTGGGAGGCTGTTTCCTCATCTTCCATGCACAACCAGCAGATAGGTTCCTCCCTATATATACCGGTGAATAACCGTCACTTTTCTTATCTGCCCCCTGCTGAGGTTGATTATATCATAAGTCAGCGTCTTCCAGGGTTTTTTTGACCAAGAGTTTGCTGTGTTCCTGTTTTGTCACGTGTCTCCGGTACGACTTATGTTTGGTTTGAATATACACAGATACTTGACCTCCTGGGTTAGACACAGCTGCACATTGAAGAATATTGGCAGTTTCAGTCTCTCAAGCTTCATTTTTTCAGTGAAGGTACTAAGGGCAGTTTTTGCAGGGATCGCCCTTAGTCATTTCCGCCTATACCATATCTCCACCGTTTCCAGAGCCTGTTGCAACTGCTTCAATAAAACATCAGGATATTTTCCAACTACAAGTATTGTCATCAGCATACTCCTGGGAGTATATCCCCCTCCTGTTCAATTTCTTCAGATCGTCTACGTTGAGATCCCACAGCAAAGGAGATAAGACTCCTCCCTGTGGGCATCCCTTCATTATCGATACCTCCGACTAAGGTTTTCGTTGCTGTCCTGTTAAAAAGTATCTTTTCCATCCACTGAAATGTGACGTCGTCTGCTCCACGCCTTGCAACTGCAGCTATCATAGAATCAAAGGAGGTGTGGTCTATATTAAGAAATGCTCCGAGATGACTTTCTTGATTTCCTAGGACAACCTCAATTTTCGACACCTGTTGGTTAGGTTAGGGTGTTTCACAGGATTTTCCTGATTGATAGGCATGCTGGTTATAGGGTCATGGAATTTTAATGAGAAAGTTGTCCCGAACATGCCTATCAATAAGTTTTTCCATTATCTTCAACATGAAAGACCTTAATGACTTGGATTGGGAATAATCCTTACCTGGTTTGGGAATAAAGACAATTCGGGCTCTTTTCCGAGTAGTTGGAATGTATACAGTTGCTAGTGATGCTCTAAAGAGTTTACAAAGTACTGGAGATAGATGTATTTGCCCCTGCTGCAGATACTCTGGGATTATACCATCTGGTTCAGGAGCTTTGTATGGCTGAACCGAGTTGATGGTTAATTCAATTTGCAATGAGTTATTCCTCTATTAGCATGTTAGCAGCACTCCAATCCTGCATCCTCGAACAAGGTAGGGGAGTTGTAGGTTGACGGATAGCTCCGCTCCTGTCTCTACAGAATCTGGTAGATCTGCGTGCAGTAGATTCTGTAGGGTCTCGCTACCAGTTTCCGTAAATGATCCATTGGGTTTTTAAAATATTGCCCATGAGATTGATGGGATCTGTGGCAAGGATTTTCTGGAGTCGAGCAGTTTCAGAGGCTGTTTCCACCTCACCACGTAATTTCCTCTAGGATTCCCTTCTTCACTTCCTCTTCTGTTTGTTGTAAGCAGTCAGAGAGGAATAATATTATCCCAACTCTCCTGTCCTTTTCGCATTGTTGAATAGTTTGCGAGTTCTTGACTTTAGTAAACTATGCTTAGAGAGAGAGCAGTATTTAATTTGTTGTATAGAGAATTTAGAGAGTCTTGATCCTCGACTCGGGATAGGACATTATCCATGTAGGTCTAACGGAGGATAGTGTCACCTACTAAGGAGTCAGACTGCTAAAAAGCAGTTTTTATTTCGCACTCTTGCTGCTAGAGAGGATGATGCACTTTAGGAAAGTTCCCACAGAGACTATTTTGGAGATAATTGAAAGTAAGATTGATCTGCTCACATTTTTATAAATCTGGGGCTGTTACACTTTTGAAAACAAAAACCACACGTGATAGTGAAATATTTTTCTGGGACTACACATGAATTGGGGATGGAATATTTATTTCAGAAAAGCGAGTTCTGAATAGAGAGGGAAGCATATTTACCATAACCAAGAGCACCATGAGAGGGGAATTTTCCAAATTCGTTTTGCAACATATGAAAGCTTCTGCGTGATTATGCAAAGAGGTCACACAATCGGTTTTCTTCCATCGGAGATACCGATTTGAAGGCAACCATTTTGTGAAATTTCACTGGTATCTTTTAAGATGTTTCCATATATTTCAACTTTCAGCAGAAAAAAGGACACGTTTGACTCATTTCCATTTCTAAAATTCTCCTGAAGTTCTTTCAATAGGAAAGTCTATAAAGAGACAAGATGGTTGAATACATCGCATAGAAGCAGAAAAATAATATTCAAAATTATCGTTAGAAGATCATTACCCCACTGTAAGAAGCCTCCTTTTATAAGGGGCATTGAAATCATAAGTAGCCAGAGAATTGGCAACATTGCTGGAAATCTGGAAATATGAAATATAATATCATGTTATAGTACTGCTCATGGTAACGCATGCGTAATTTTGTTCACTAATGCACAAGGGATCTTGAATTTAATCCATACATTAAACTTGAAGTTCAAAGTAAAATCCAACATTTGAAACAAAAAAACAATTGGTACCCAGACGTTAAAAGCACATGTATAAGGTCTTAAATTATGTTTATTTGGAATAAGTACATGTTTTGTGAGAGTTTCGACTTCCGCTATTCTATCTAGAGTAAACATATCACCTGTCCACCGTCACATGTCTAGCGGTAATTTTGGATCACTACCAATACCCCTCCAATTTAGGCCACCCAAACAAAGAGCAAATATGAAAATGAAAAAACTAGTATCCAAATTTAAAGTGCAAATAAATTATGACAAGTGACATATCGCTGAAAAGGTCATAACATCAAATAGGCATTAAAAATGGGCTTTTTTTTTTTTTTTTTTTTAACATATACTGCGTCAACCACTAGGGTTATTGGCAGTTTAGAATTTACAAAGGTAAGGGTAACAGTAAAATTATAAATTGAACATGTTTATGGTTTTTAAAAAACTCAAGGAATCGTTAATTTGGTCTCTTAGAGCTAACTGTAATGTATTGGGAATTCTATGTTGTCTTCGCTGGTTTGCAAACTGGTGACATTCTAAAATGACGTGTTTGATGGACATATTCTCATTACATTGGGCACATTGAGGAGGGTCTTCTTTACTTATTAGAAATTTGTGCGTTAGGGCTGTGTGTCCAATCCTTAAACGGGTAGCTTTAATTTGTTCCGCTCTTGAAATCGGTAGTGAAGGGGTTTCTCTCACATTGGCCACTATTTCATGCATTTTGTTATGGATCTCGAGGTTCCATTTATGTTGCCACTTATCCATAACAAAATTCTTGACAGTCACCTTGTGGTCTTGGTGCGGTATCAGCTCTAATTTTGGGGTATGACTATAGCTGACTGATTCTTGAGCTGAGATATCGGCGTCTTCGTTACCCTGTATACCGGTATGTGATGGTACCCATAAGAAGGATACATTCCTACTATCAGACTGGAGTTTGAAAAGTTGGTTCTTGATTTTGAGAATAACTTCATGGTTTGAGTAGACGGATTTTAAACTTTGCACAGCACTTAAAGAATCAGTAATAACTAAAATGCTTTTGTTGTTGGGTACAGGGAGTTTTAAGGAATGTATAGCTGTAAGCTCTCCAGTGAATATGCTGCTGGTATCTGGTAGCCGTAGGTTATATTTTAAGTCCCCGGAAATAACTGCTGCTCCCACGCCTTTTGTGGATTTGGATGCGTCTGTGTACATTATGTGATGTTGTTGATAACCATTCAGTATTCTTAAGAAATGGGATTGAATCGTTGCGGAATTGGTACTGTCTTTAGGGAACATTTGTAAGGAAGTGTCTATAAAAGGGATATTGATGATCCATGGTGGGTTATTATAGGTGATAGGAAGTGTTTTGTGGAGTTGTTGGAGGTCAAAACCGGTATCTTCAAGCTTTTTGTGGAGTGGGAGATATTTTTTATTTGCGAAGATGGTTGGTGGGTTCAAAAAGAGGGAATTGTATGCTGGATTATATTTATTTGCTGATATTCTGGAGGCGTAAGAGAGAAGAAGGTACTCACGTCTTAGGTCTAATGGCATAGCTTTTGAAATTACTTGCAAACTGGAACATGGGCTTGTTCGGTAGGCACCAGTTGCTACTCTCAGGGCATGATTTTGAAGTCTTTCAAGGTTTTGTACTTGGGTTTTAGTGCATGGGTCGTAAATTATTGCTCCGTAATCCAATTTACTTCTAATCAGGGAATTGTATATTCTTAAAAGTGTTATTGTATCAGACCGCCATTTATGGCTAGATAAATATTTTATTAAGTTAAGTCCAGGTTGTGAATTAAGGCGAATCCTGCGAATATGTTCGTGCCAATTTAGTTGTGGGTCGAAGTTGAGTCCTAGGAATCTTGAGGATTGACTGTATTTTATATCATTGTTATTTATTTTAAGAGAAAGGGGTCTAGTAACTTTTTTGGTATCGAAAATCATATAATTTGTCTTATCTTTTGAGAATGTAAGACCTGTTCTGGAGGACCATATTTCTAATTTATGTAATGCTGTTTGTAAAATGGTTGTAGCGAGATTTAAGTTTTTTGTTTTAATGTAGAGCACAAGATCGTCGGCGTATAATAAAGCTTTTATTGGTAGGTTGATATTTTGAGTTATTTCATTAATTGCGATCAGGAACAAAGTTACGCTTAGAACTGAACCTTGCGGTAGCCCATCGTCCAAGTGTTTTTCTTCCGATAGCTCGCCGTTCGTTTTCACTTGAAAGGATCTACTGGTTAAAAAGTTTTTAATAAAATTCAAAATATTTCCTTGGATACCCCATTTAACTAAGGTATTTAGGATATAGGAAGTCCAGGTGTGATCGTAAGCTTTGCTAATGTCGAAAAATATGGCCACTAGTTTTTGTTTATTGATAAAGGCATCTTTTATTTCGGTGTCCAATATTGCCAAATTATCTATGGATGAACGGTTAGGACGAAATCCGCTTTGATTTTCTATTAATAGATTATGTTTTTCAAGATACCACAGAAGTCTTTTGTTAACGATTTTTTCAATAAGTTTGCAGCTGTTACATGTCAAAGAAATAGGTCTATAAGATAAAGGGTCATTTTTGGGTTTAAAAGGTTTGAGGATAGGGATTATTGTTGCTTTCCTCCAAGAATCTGGAAATTCATTTGATGAAAATATTCTATTGTATAGACAAAGGAGATTTGTTTTGGCGGGAGCTGGGAGGTTTGATAAAAATATCAACGGAATATCATCAGGGCCTGGAGTAGAGTTTTTTGAAGATTTTATGGCTTCTAATAGTTCCTCCAATGATATGGGGACATTTAAAGGACCATCGTTACTTGATATATTAGTGGGTGCTCTAAATGGTATTGGGTTTTTATTGTTTGTTTGTTCAAGAAAAAAATATTAATTTAAAAATCAGAACTAAAACTCATTTAAAACGGATTCCCAAAATTTTAGATTTTTCCGCGAACGTTTAAGCCCTCAAATTAATTAAAGAAATTGGATTGAACGAAAAAGGGGCGTGGTTACCTGTGACGTCACACTGCATATGCTATACCTAACGTTTGAAACGCCGCGAGTCGAGAGCTGTGTACTGTGTATATTAAAAATAGGCTTTTTTTTTAACATATACTGCGTCAACCACTAGGGTTATTGGCAGTTTAGAATTTACAAAGGTAAGGGTAACAGTAAAATTATAAATTGAACATGTTTATGGTTTTTAAAAAACTCAAGGAATCGTTAATTTGGTCTCTTAGAGCTAACTGTAATGTATTGGGAATTCTATGTTGTCTTCGCTGGTTTGCAAACTGGTGACATTCTAAAATGACGTCCACAGAAGTCTTTTGTTAACGATTTTTTCAATAAGTTTGCAGCTGTTACATGTCAAAGAAATAGGTCTATAAGATAAAGGGTCATTTTTGGGTTTAAAAGGTTTGAGGATAGGGATTATTGTTGCTTTCCTCCAAGAATCTGGAAATTCATTTGATGAAAATATTCTATTGTATAGACAAAGGAGATTTGTTTTGGCGGGAGCTGGGAGGTTTGATAAAAATATCAACGGAATATCATCAGGGCCTGGAGTAGAGTTTTTTGAAGATTTTATGGCTTCTAATAGTTCCTCCAATGATATGGGGACATTTAAAGGACCATCGTTACTTGATATATTAGTGGGTGCTCTAAATGGTATTGGGTTTTTATTGTTTGTTTGTTCAAGAAAAAAATATTAATTTAAAAATCAGAACTAAAACTCATTTAAAACGGATTCCCAAAATTTTAGATTTTTCCGCGAACGTTTAAGCCCTCAAATTAATTAAAGAAATTGGATTGAACGAAAAAGGGGCGTGGTTACCTGTGACGTCACACTGCATATGCTATACCTAACGTTTGAAACGCCGCGAGTCGAGAGCTGTGTACTGTGTATATTGTAAGTACCTATCGTGTTATGTGAGAAACAAAACGCTGGACTGTTGACTGTACTGTTTCGTTATTTTATTTTATAATGAGTGAGAAAAAAGTGGTAAATAAATACTGTTTGGTTCCTGACTGTACTAACACATCCAAGAATGCACCAGAAATAGCTATTTGTGTAACAAGGGAGCAAAACGCTACTTTTCCTCCCGAGGATGAAGTTTACTCCCCGACAAGTAGCAGAGGGCAGTAATCATTCAAGGGAGGAAAAGGCATTTTACTCCCATGTTATACATATGTTTTTTCCGCTCTCCCAAATAACAACTCATTTTTCTGAGTAAATACGAATATGCTTTTCTTCGGCCCATTGCTTGAAATGTAAATACTGTTTTTCGAATTTTTCTTTAGACTTTTGGGGCAATAGAGATTGTAATGTTACATTAACTTGTTCTAAAATATCCGGTGGTGTATTATTTATATCTTCAAATTCGCTTGAATCACTCATTTTTAAAATATTATTTTATATTTTGTTGATATATTATAGAGTACCTAACTCACTTTGAAACTGTTAATCTGTCAATGGACCATAGCATGCTATATAATATTTCTGTCCTAAATTCGAAAACCGGATGTATCTATGAATTGGAGTCAAATTGTTAATGTAAAAAACGTTAAATTAAAATAACAATTTACTGATTTCTACCATTTTGCAAAGTACAGGGTGTTCTATGAATAAACGTTAAAATTTATACTTATATAATATTATATAGTATAGGTCCTCAATGCCGTATAAGTTATTTCATTGATGACGTACCATGACGTCACTTTTACTTTTCCTCCCTAGCGAGGAAAAGTACAACTTTGCTCCCTACAATGAGGCCAAGAAATGTATACTTTGGATAGAGGTAGACGGAAAAATAGTTTATTAATGTGCCCTCTGACATTAAAATAAGAAAAGTTTGGCAGACAGCAATGCGTCGTGAAGTTTTTGTTTCTGGCAAATCGCATGTATATTGCTGTGAATATCATTTTAAAGTATTGTAAGTTATGGTGTCTTTATACAGAACATTATAAAAATATTGATAATATTTCCGAAACAAAATCTTAAAAGACTTACTCTCGGGTAAATAGGTAGGTATGTAAAATGAAGATATTCTACCAAATTACTTATTTTGCGAAATCTCGTGATTAGCTAAAACTATAATCCCTTTTTATAAATAATAACGAAAACATATTTTTTAAAAAATTTCATTGGAGCTAAAAAAATGTCTACTTTCTGCTATTTTGAATAACAAAATTTGTAGATTTTTGAAATTAGTGATAACTTATAAGCTCTATATAGCGTTTAACACAAATCATTTGTATTAGGCAGAGGAAGATAATAGAAAATTATATATACATTAAAACGATGAACACTTTTGGAATTTGAAGATATTGCAGCTGGAACCAACTTTCTTATGTGAAACGCAGCGGTGTACTGCCGAATATCAGACCACAATATGCAATGTGACGTCACAGTCGGTTCTGCCGCTTTTTAACGGAGCTCCATTTTCAACCTTTAATATCTAAGTAGTGGGGAAAGTTAAAGAGCTAAAAATTTTACCTGTTATTTTGATGATTCAGTTTTACAAAATAACGTAAAAAAAACGAGAAAATATTTCATTGATAACAAGCCCATTCAGCATATACAGAGTGTAGCGAGAATTAAATGGTGAATAAATCATGACATATCTTTGAAAAGGTCATAACGTCGAACATGCATTGAAAATTCAACATACAGAGTGTAGCAGAAACTATGGTATAAATAAATCATGACATAAAAAGTGTTAATTTATTTGATATATGCAATACAAAACTATTCTAAGTTGTGTGTAGCAAAAAAGTAGAGTGTAAATAAATCAAGACATATCATTGAGAAGATTATAACGTCAAACATGCATTAAAAATTCATCATATCACAGATTGTAGCAAAAATTATAGTATAAATAAATCATGACATAAAAGGACTTAACGTATAATATATGAAATATGCAATACAAAATTATCTTGAGTTGAGTGTACCAAAAAAATTTAGTGTGAATATATAATGACAAGTGGTAATATCGTTGAAAATGGGTACCGGTGAATTATTCGAAATCAATTGTTCGAAATCAATTGTTCGAAAATCAATTTTTCGAATGACCGATTATTCGAAAATCAATTATTCGAAACTCAATTGTTCGAAATCAATTTATCGAATAGGTGGCAGGTTCCTAATGGTGATAAAATACGAAGGTGGTTTGGTAGGGGTAGGTTTGGTTGGGTTATTATTGAAAATTATTATAATTTATTCTTCAAAAATTGACTAAAAATACGAAGGTGGTTTGGTAGGGGTAGGTTTGGTTGGGTTATTATTGGAAATTATTATAATTTATTCTTCAAAAATTGACTAAAAATACGAAGGTGGTTTGGTAGGGGTAGGTTTGGTTGGGTTATTATTGGAAATTATTATAATTTATTCTTCGAAAATTGACTAAAAATACGAAGGTGGTTTGGTAGGGGTAGGTTTGGTTGGGTTATTATTGGAAATTATTATAATTTATTCTTCAAAAATTGACTAAAAATACGAAGGTGGTTTGGTAGGGGTAGGTTTGGTTGGGTTATTATTGAAAATTATTATAATTTACTTTACAAAAATTGTCATTCGATAAATTCACAAAGTAATAAAAACTTCTATCTATCTATTTTTGTATATTCAATTCAGAATATTGAATTTCGAATAATAGATTTTCGAACAATTGATTTTCGAATAATTGACTTTCGAAGAATTGACTTTCGAAGAATTGACTTTCGAAGAATTGACTTTCGAAGAATTGATTTTCGAATAATTGATTTCGAACAATTGACTTTCGAAGAATTGATTTCGAACAATTTACCTAGATCCGTTGAAAAGACCATAGCGTCTTGTAACGTGATTTCTGCCCTTCTACCTTCCTACATGTGGCTCCTGTACTACGAACACGTCATTATGGACACCATTGATGCTGAATTACGGTTCAAATGTCGAGCGCCAGATTTTTAACGTGGTCTGCTCCACGGCCCCTCAACCATTAGCGTCAAGAGTTCCAGATAGCCTCAGATGGAGGTTACAGAAAATTACAGGGATCTTGTTGAATTTACTTAAACTATCTAATTTCAGCACGGACAGTCCCAAATATCGGTACTCCAATTAATAAGTTAAGGTAAATAACGAATAAAACAGGAATTCAAGCCTTTAAAAAGTTACGTAACGGTTTGAGCCGGTCAGGTTATGTCAAATGGGCAATAGAACACGTTGTAGCGGAGCCACTTCCAAGTTCAAGAGATCCTCTGGATTCGAAAGAAAGTGGAAAACTACAGGGTGTAACAAAAAGGCAGGTCATAAATCATACCACATGTTTTGGGGCTTAAAATAACTCGATCCAACCCAAGTTACCCTAGTACAAATGTGTATGCGAAAAAAGTTACAACCCTTCGAAGTTACCAAATAAAAATTGATTTTTTCAAATATTTCGACAGTTGTTCGACATATTATAATGAAAGTTGACAAGGGGCTTTCTTATGATAAGAGCATCTTAAAAAAAAATTATTGCACTCCGTTAACAATTTATGGGAGTTGAGATCCCCTAAACCCTCCCCAAAATTTTTGTGTACGTTGCAATTTAATGCTTATTGTGGCACCATTATTCAAACACATTATTTTTTGCCCCTAGTACTTTTTACAATTATCAGTTTTCATCGAGGTACGGCCGTTTTTTCATTATGCTTCCAAAATTTCGAGTAACAAAAATTAAAGTCAATGAATTTTTTTCGAGGGTCCCACATTTTTGATTGAATCTTATTTATTTACAAATGTGTAGTTTTTATTAGATGTTCGAAATGACCCCCATTTTCTTGAATACACAGTCGGCACCGTTCTACTAACGAAAAAAATAAGCAAAATTGAGAAGAAATTAGAGAAACGGGTCATGTCAAAGACTTCCCTGAAGGTAGTAGAAAACTAATATCAGAAAACAAACAACTAGATGTTCTGTTAGCCTTTCAAGATAATCCTTATACCAGTTCATGGCAAGTAGCATTAGATAATGACATGGACGATTCAACAGTTCTTAGAAAGATAAAGAAGGAAAAGTGGCATCCCTACAAAGTAAGTTTAGTACAAGAGCTTATGGAAGATGATTTTGATAGACAAATTGAGTTTTGTGAAATTATGATGGAACAAAATAACAGAGATCTGATGTTTTCAAAAAAAGTTCTTTTCTCGGGTGAAGTTACATTTCTACTAAACGGTCATGTCAATCGTCAAACTTATCGGTACTGGGCTACGGAAAATCCACACTGGATCCAATAGTACCGTACTCAATACCCAGAGAAAGTTAATGTTTGGGCGGAAATAATAGATAATAGGATTATTGGACCATACTTTTTCGAAGAAACCTTAACAGGTCCTCGATATTTCGAATTTCTTCAAAACTTCTTGCTACCCGAATTTAACCGGCTGTTTCCAAACAGAAATAATTTATGGCTGCAGCAAGATGGTGCGCCTCCACACTATGCTGTCTTGGTGCGCAACTATTTCAACAACCTCTTTCCAAATCGGTGAATAGGTCGAAGAGGAACAATAGAATGGCCGCCTAGGTCACCTGGTTTGACTCCTCTTGATTTCTTTTCATGGGGATACTTGAAAAGTTTTGGGGTTGGCATCAACAGCAATTTCTAAAATCTTATTACTTTTAACCAACCTGGTATATCGCAGAAAATTACATTAATAACAGCATATTTAAAAAACTCCAAGCTACTTTCAACCAACCTGGTATATCCCACTGTTAGCATCGTAACGGATCAGTCTCGATTACGTCACAACTTACGGTGCCTAGCGAACGGTGTATCATCGTACGGGATCTATCGATGCGAATGAGTTCTCTATCTGCCCCTTCTTTCTTTGTCACACTTATTGCAGCATAGACGTCACATGTGACGTTTGACATTTGACATGCAGCATCGACGTTTCATATGACGTTTGACATGTGACGTTTGAGTTGGCATCATTTTTTCTTTGTACTCTTCGCTACACTCTGTATATTTATGCTGATGCCACTAGAGCGTCACATATGTGAAAAATCCAACCTCTATATAGTGGGTGATTCGCGTATATACTAGACGTTAAGACCTTTCGAACGAGATGTCGTTTGCTAAAATCAACCTAAATACCATTCAAAGATACTTTCGATCCGCCCTGTATATGATTCACGTATATATTAGCCGTTAATACCTTTCAAACGAGATGTCGTTTGCTAAAGTCGACCTACCTGCCAAAGACACTTTCGATCCACCCTGTATATGATTCACGTATATATTAGCCGTTAATACCTTTCAAACGAGATGTCGTTTGCTAAAGTCGACCTACCTGCCAAAGACACTTTCGATCCACCCTGTATATGATTCACGTATATATTAGACGTTAAGGCCTTTCGAACGATATGTCGTTTGCTATGATTGGATGACTTTTAGTACGAGGGGTGCTGACAAATACCTACCAAAGATACTTTCACATTCGTTAAGGCCCTTTTGCCTACCTAATTTGTGACATACGCCCGTACAAAAATACGATTTATTAATCATGATAAACGATATTCGCACCTACGGCACATGTGACGTTTTGGCGTTTGAAGTTACATTTGACATGTGACATTTTCTCCGCTACACTCTGTATATGTTAAACCAAAGATACTTTCGATCCATATATATGGACGCATGTAACGTTTTGTACACTCCGCTACACTCTGTATATGTTAAACCTGCCTAAGATACTTTCAATCCACCCTGTATATGATTCACTTATATACTAGACGTTAAGGCCTTTCGAACGATATGTCGTTTGCTCTGATTGGATGACTTTTAGTTCGATGGGTGTTGTGTGAGGGATGAATGGGGGTAGCTGGAATTTTTTCCTAATTTTACGTATAATCTAGACGTTAAGGCCTCTCAAACGAGATGAAGCTTCCTTAATTCTACAGCAACTAGATTAGAGTTGTTTCGGTCAGCTGTAGTATTGCTGAACGAACATCTCGGGCCAGGGCCGAACATAACAGAAGAATTGCGAGTAGCTCCTGACTACAGGGGCAGCTCTTCAACTCTACAGCAACCAACGCAGCATTCCTACTCTGCATCAGTATCCAAATCGTTTTTTCCATCTAAAGAGCAAGGAATTTTATTTCCCTCCATTGACGGTATCAAAATAGAAGAGTACATATTCGATCTAGGCTCGGAAGTACTTCCAAAAAATATTACTTTTGCTTCGAGAATATCAAACGGTCGAGTATGCATATATGTTACCGTATTTGTTAACCCTAGGCTGCATATATAATTAGCTTATTAATAATTTTCATTATTTGTCGTTACCACTTCCTCTTCATTTATGCTTAGTTGTATTTTATTAGTTAACTCATTTTTGTATTGTATAAATCAGTTTAGAACTGGAATCCAAATTGTTAAGTTGTTTAGTAATATAGTTAGTTTTTAAAAACACTTTCTCAGTTAATTAAAAGTTAAGTGGCGCAGTCAGTAGGATAGTCAAACGGTTGTTAAAGTAGATAACCGTCGGTTCATTTCTATGATTTATTGACTATCTGAACCAAGTGAAGTTTAAATTTCAATTTTGGAACTCTTAGTTGGGTGAATTGAGTAGCTCAACTAGAAGATCTTAGTGGTGCAAGAAGACAGAAAACTCAAGAGGAAATTGTGTGTTCCTGTTAGCTTCGAGCCAATGGAAAGGATCTTCATTATTTTACTGTAAGTTTTTTTATATGTCGTATAGAGAAAATATACATTTTAACTTATCTGAAACATCTGACTATTCTGACTTAAATTCTGATTCAAGTATCCCCAGTTCTAGTTCACATTTTAATAATAAGAAAAAAATAATTTTAAATTCTCCAAAACTTTTACCTTCAAATATTACAAATAAAATGGCTACTCCACAATTACCCGTTTTGAAAAAAGAATACCTGGACATGATTCCAGACTTCAATGGCAACAATGCTTTACTTCCTAGGTTCATAGAAATTTGTGAAAAATTAGTAACAAAATTTTATAATACTCTAGATGTAGGGGATTTTCAAAATGAATATTTGATGTCCAGCATCTTAGCAAAAATAAAAGGTGAAGCAGCTATAAATATTTCTTCTTGTAGCATAAAGACTTGAGAGAACCTCAAGGATGCTTTGATCAATACATATGCAGACAAACGAGACATTTACACGTTAAATATTGAATTGTCCGAAATAAAACAAGGTAATGAAACACCTTTCTAATTTTATAATAGAGTTCAACATATTTTGAACTTACAAATTTCTTATCTTATGACCCATTCAAATGTTCATGAACATAATATTTTAGGTAATTATTTTAAGAATTTGGCGCTCAGAGTATTGCTACGCGGTTTAAAAGAACCCTTAGGTACATTGATGCGCACGAAAAATCCCGAAAATTTGAATATTGCTTTAAATATTCTAACAAACGATTTTCAGATTTATATGAGTCAAAATAACCACCAAAAAAATTTTTTTTCGAATACAAACTCGCAAAGTTTTTCAAATAAAAATAAAAGTAACTTCCAAAATAATGTGGTACATACGCAGCCACCACCTAGGCCAAAACCAATGCAGAATTATCAAAATACAAATAAAAATCTTGCTTCCAATCCACAAAATTATCCATCAACTTCTTTTAATTCTCCTAATAGGAATACAACCAATTTTTCTGGTAATGGTTCAAATGTTTTTAAACCTAACCAGAATCAAAGATTTCAAAATCCCACTCCAATGAGCATTTCTACTAGAAATACATCTAGACCCACTCAAAATTTTCAAAATAGATTTCAAAATAATTCCTCCAGTCAACAAAAAAATTTTATCTCGGAAGAACTTCATAATCTAGATGATTTTGAAGGTACAAATAAAGATTCCGCTAATTTTTTAGAGATACCAGCCTCGGTACCTAACGAAACACAATAGAACTTTTAAATTTAAATAACCCAGAAAGCATACTACCCTATATATTTTTTCCAGAACAGAATTTAAAAGTATTAATTGATACCAGTAGCACAAGATCTTTTGTGACACCAGTGGTAGCTGAAAAATATTTTAAGAAATCTTTTGTTCGAAAACCGTTCAATGTAACTTCAGCTCTTGGAAGCTGTCAACAAAATTACTGCACTTTTATTCCTACTTCTAAAATATTTAATTACAGTGAACCAATAAATTTAGAGTATTGCGTTTTCAAATTTCATGACCATTTTGATTGTCTATTAGGTTTAGATAACTTAAAAAAGATTAAGGCAAATATTGATTTAAATAATAATATTCTGATCACTCCTTATAGTCAAATTAAAATAAATTACTTCAATATAAAAACTGGATCCACGAATTGCATAGTGGTGCCTCCACGTTGTGAGCAAGTGATTAAATTAAATATTAAAAATGGTGATGTAATTATACCATACACTCGAATTGGAAAACTAGAAATCCCAGAGTGTTTGGCAAATGTTGAAAATAATTTAGCCTTATGTACAATTTTAAATGCTTCAGAATCCGCTTTCAGAGTAGATCTTAGCCCTTTCATTAATGTTGAGAAGTTCGATGAATACGAACAACCACTCAACCCAAATTTGAATAATATTTATACAGAAAATGTCAAATTTGATATTTCAAAAGTTAGGACGGAACATATGAATTGCATAGTGGTGCCTCCACGTTATGAGCAAGTAATTAAATTAAATATTAAAAATGGTGATGTAATTATACCATACACTCGAATTGGAAAACTAGAAATCCCAGAGTGTTTGGCAAATGTTGAAAATAATTTAGCCTTATGTACAATTTTAAATGCTTCAGAATCCGCTTTCAGAGTAGATCTTAGCCCTTTCATTAATGTTGGGAAGTTCGATGAATACGAACAACCACTCAACCCAAATTTGAATAATATTTATACAGAAAATGTCAAATTTGATATTTCAAAAGTTAGGACGGAACATATGAATTCCGAAGAAAGTTAAGCAATTTTAAAGTTATTACAAGAGTATAGTGATATTTTTCATGTTGAAGGAAATCAACTTACATTTACTAGTAAAATAAAACATCACATAAAAACTTCAAATGAAATTCCTATTTATTCAAAATCTTATAGATATCCAGAAATTTATCGAACTGAAGTTCAAAATCAAATTCAATCAAATCATCAGGCCCTCTAGTTCACCTTGGTCTAGCAATATTTGGGTGGTCCCAAAAAAGCTAGATGCTTCCCAAAAACCTAAATTTCGAATCGTTATCGATTATCGAAAACTTAATGCTATTACGATTGGTGATCGATACCCATTACCAGATATTACAACGCTACTAGACAAGCTAGGACCTTGTCAATATTTCACAACTTTAGATCTCGCCTCTGGCTTCCACCAGATCGAGATGGCTGAGGAAGACATTCCTAAAACAGCGTTCAACACAGAAAATGGACATTACGAGTATGTGCGCATGCCCATGGGTCTTAAGGGAGCTCCTGCTACCTTCCAAAGAGTCATGGATAATATTTTGAGAGGCATACAAAATGAAAAATGTTTGGTATACCTCGATGACATAATTGTGTTCAGTACAAGTCTGCAAGAACACCTGAGTAATCTGAAAGAAGTATTTGCCAGATTAAGAGATTCAAATTTTAAATTACAAATTTATAAATGCGAATTCTTGCGAAAAGAAGTAGCATATTTGGGGCACATTGTCACCCCAGAAGGTGTAAAACCCAACCCAGATAAAATAATAGCGATAAAAAAATTTCCCATACCAAAATATCCAAAGGAATTAAGAGGATTACTCGGACTTTTAGGCTATTACCGAAAATTCATTAAAGACTTTTCAAAATTGACAAAGCCGTTAACTAGTAGGTTGAAGAAAAACGCGGTTATCAATATAAGTGATTCAGATTATAAAATATGTTTTGAAACGTGTAAAAATTTATTAATAAGCGAGCCAATACTTCAATATCCTGATTTCATGAAACCGTTCAACCTCACCACAGATGCAAGCAATTACGCTTTAGGTGCTGTTTTGAGTCAAGGTAAAATAGGTTCCGATTTACCGGTGGCTTACGCTAGTAGAACTCTAAATGATTCAGAATGTAATTATTCTGTGATAGAAAAAGAACTCCTAGCCATTGTTTGGGCAGTCAAATATTTCCGCCCATATCTTTTTGGTAGAAAATTTACCATAGTTACCGTTCATAAGCCACTTCAATGGTTATTTTCACTAAAAGATCCTAGTTCCAAACTTGTTCGGTGGCGTTTGAAACTAGAAGAGTATGATTATGACATTGTTTATAAAAAAGGTGCTTTAAACACCAATAGTGATTGTTTATCACGAATACAATTGAACATTAATGAAACTGATGTACAAGAACCTCAGTGTTCTAAAATTTTCTTAGATTATATGGACAAATTTAATAAGTCATTATCAGAAGATATTAATGACAATGAATCACTAATAGTTGAAACAGGTAATGATAATATTAATAAAAACGAAGATGACGATGATATTACCGTTCATACAAATGTAGAAAATCCTGTAATAGGTATACCAATTTCAGATTCACCTGTAAATATTGGAAAAAATCAGTTAATTTTTTCAGAAGTAAATTTCGAGCCAGCCGCACCTACTATTATAAAACTGTATGATACTAAGCAAAGAATTATAGTACAATTTTCCAAAAATAATTTTGAAAAAGATGTCGTTAACTTTGTGAAAGAATTTGTGGTACCAAAATCTAAATATTTTATTTATTTTGAGGACCCTATTTTCGAAAAATTTGGTGTTCAAAACTACCACGAAGGTAAAACTAATCATAGAGGATTAGATGAAACCGAAAATCGATTAAAAGCTCTGTATTATTGGCCCAATCAAAGAGCATCAATACAGACCTTTATAAACGAATGCGAAATATGTCAATTAACCAAATATGACAGAAACCCTATGAAACCATATCTAAATGCTACTCCTACAGCTACGAAACCTTTTCAAGTTTGGCATTTAGATACCATAACATTAGAAAACACTAAATTTTTGACATTTGTAGATTCATTCTCTAAATACGGTCAATTTTATCAATTGAAATCCAATCAAGGAATCGAAGTAGCCCATAATTTTATTTAATTAAATATTTCACACATCACAGCGTACCAGAACAAGTAATTTCAGATAATGGTACTGAATTAAAAAACTCTGTTGTGAAAGAACTATTAGAAACTCATAAAGTAAAAATACATCCAGACTCGAATGCAATTGCCGAAAGATTCCACTCTACTATTATTGAACACATTAGACTATTGAACAACCAAATTGACTTCAAAAATGAACCCATCGAGAATAAAATTATTTATGCATTAGCTTATAATAATAGTATTCATTCGGCGACAAATTTAAAACCTAATGAAATCATTACGGGTCATCTAAATAGCAATACACCTTTTGATATAGAAATAGATCAGCAAATAGTTAATAATTATGTTCAAAATCATAGAGATAAGATGAAACTATTATATTCAAAAATAAATCAAAGACTACAGGAAAATAAGTCAAAAGTAATTTCCAAAGTCAATAAAAACCGCGAAGAATTACCAGAGGTAGGTAATACCTACAAAAAATTTTGTGCGTAATAAACAAGCGCAAGGTAAAACAAAAAATAAATATAAAAGTGAAGAAATTAAAAGTAAAAATACTAAACTTAAAACTGCAAAAATTGTTACAAAACATAAGAATACTACTGAAAATATTCACTTGTCGAATGTGAAACGGCCTAAAAAGACTCCATATAAATTTATTTCAGGTTCGTCACCGTCGGAGACGCAACAGTCGAAATAAAGGACATCACCCATAACTTGGGTATTCTTCCTATTAATCTAGGACCTGCCAGGTTACAGAAGTCAAGTCACACTTTTGTCCATTTTTATGACCTAAGTCAATTATTCATAGAATATAATAGGTTAAGTTCGCAGTACATGTGCATTAGAATTAATATTTCTAATAATACCTTTTTTAGAAGTAAAACAGATAACATCGTAAATATAATTCAATTAACTATAAGTATGGAAGAAAAGTTTAGTAATCTTAATATTCATTCTATGACACATAGAAATAAAAGAGGATTAATAAACGGTTTTGGATCAATAATAAAAACCATAACTGGTAGTTTAGACTCTGAAGATGGTGAAAAAATTAATTAAATTTTAGACCACTTAAAGGAAAATCAAGGCAACTTGCAAAATCAAATAAAGATGCAGTACTCAGTCAGCCATCAAATTATAGAAAATTTTAACAGAACAATTGAAGATATTCAAAATAACGAAATTATATTAAAAGAAAAAATTTTTGAGATAAGAGATACCTTACAAGTTCAAACAAATTCTGAGCATGTTATTTATTTAAAACAAGTGTTAAACGATCTTTTGATAACGTTTAACGTAATCCTAGATTTCATGGAAACAGTAGAAAACTTTTTGTAAACTGAGAATTCTACATCCGAGTATTATAAAATCAAGTGAACTATTTGTAGAATTGCGAAAAATATGGTCTCATTATAAAGCTGAATTGCCATTTGAAATAAATTATGAGAATATTTTAAATTTTGAATCAGTCATAGACGTAACTTGCAAAGTAGGAAAAAATAAAATAAATCATTTCCTATCAATTCCCATAGATTATAATATTCAGTTTGATTTGTTTTATATGTTACCCATACCTACCCAAATCGAATCAGAATTTGTAACTCTTATACCTAATAATAAATATTTTTTAAAATCTGATAAATTAATCAGACCTCTAAACGACATATGCACGCACAGTAATATTTTCCATTGTCCCAATCATCTCCAGAACAATAATAATCATCTCTGCGAAGAACAAATTCTATTAAACGGAAATTCTTCAAAGTGTCAGTACATAAAAATAAATATTGAAAATAATCACATAGAAATTATACCAGATATTAATAAATTTTTAGCCATATTTCCATTTGAAGAAAAATTAATAATAAAATGTGCACGGGAAACCGAAACCAAAAATTTAAAAGGAATTTTTCTAATAGAAAATTCACCCTGTAAAATAATTTTCCAAAATCATGAATTAACATTTCAAGATAAAACATTTGGACAACCATTTATAATCAACAAACTCAATTTAGATTTTCATCAGCTAAATATTTCTTCGATGAAAATTAATTTAAAAACTCTCAAATTGAAAGATATTTCACCGCTATTAATGGAATCCATACCAAATGGAAGATATTACTTCCATATCCCAAGCGTATGGACTGTTTTTGTTTATATTGGTATAATTATAATATTAAGTTGTATAGTATATAGGAAGATTATTTTAAAATATGGAAGGAAGAAGAAAAATGGACCAACAGAAGGAGTTCAGCTGCCAGAAGGAGCTTCATTCTGAAGGGGGAGGTATTACCGTATTTGTTAACCCTAGGTGGCATATATAATTAGCTTATTAATCATTTTCATTATTTGTCGTTACCACTTCCTCCTCATTTATGCTTAGTTGTATTTTATTAGTTAACTCATTTTTGTATTGTATAAATCAGTTTAGAAGTGGAATCCAAATTGTTAAGTTGTTTAGTAATATAGTTAGTTTTTAAAAACACTTTCTCAGTTAATTAAAAGTTAAGTTATATGTATCCAGCAAATGTATAGTTGACGACTTCATATCTTCTGACGCTTCTATCACCATAAATAATAAAAAAATTCTCAGATAGAAGATTAGTCACCCCGGCAAGTCGATTTACATTATCCAACGTCTGCCCAAGTATACCTCATGATGTCATAGTAGGAGAATTGGCAAAAATGGGCGTCTCACCATTAACATGCATCAGAATAGGTGTTTCAAATCTCGATTACGGTCACATCCTAAGTTATCGGCGTCAGGTATTCACCTCCCCCATCCCCGCCAACACCAAAGTTCCAGAATCTTTCATAATGAACTTCGAAGATAACTCATATCGTATATTCATATCGGTTGATGGAATGTCCTGCTTTAAAAGTAAGCAACCAGGTCACATTGCTGCAAACTGTCCCAGTTCTACCTCGGTAGACGGCTCAAAAATATCGGAAGACATTACAGAAACAGCTTCCCCAAGTACTTCAGAGACTGCTTCCGAATTAGCTCCTATCAATTCATCTGAGGCTATTACAGAATCAATTGTACCAGCATCCCCAGATACTTTCGTAATCCCTCGCGTAGCAAGCTCACCAGAGTCAACCCCCCAAGAAAAAACAACTTTTGAAAGACTACCAAGACCAGCTAAAGACTTTATTAACTCTCAGGACCCCCATTTGTCCTCAACTTTGAAAAGTTGGTAGATTTGTTTGAAAATAGCTACGGCTCGACTGATCCCAAACAGATCACCTTGAACTACACTAAAGACTTACATCTACTTTGTCATATGTTACATACAATATACCCCCATCTACAAGATAGGAGCATTAAGACGCGATGCACTAAACTGAGGAAAAAATGTCAACAATCCGATTCCCAACCAGCAACCGACATTGAAAGTGACTCTTCACTTTATTAATTTTCTATTGCAAATTTTTCCTTTCTTAGTAATTTCACCAACAAAACCACTATGTTTAAAAACATTCTTCAGTGGAATATCAACGGACTATTCTCCCACTTAGAATCACTTCACCTTCTAATGTCTGAACTGTAATATGTATACAGGAATCCAATTTATCCAAAAAAAACTACGATCTTAAAAACCATCAATCCTTTTTCCTCAATAGAGAAAACACTCTGAGAGCAAGTGGGGGTGTAGTTACTTATATAAAAAAAAATATCACGTCATCTCTGATTCCTCTGACAACCTACCTAGAAGCAGTGGCCGTATGTTTACTGGAGGGCAAAAAGATAAATATCTGCAATATTTATATTCCGGCAAGTAGAGTCCTGGACCAACGCGATATAAACAATCTTATTCAACAAATTCCACCTCCCCGAATCTTTGTTGGCGATTTTAACGTTCACCATATTTCTTGGGGCTCTCCAGCAAGCGACCTACGAGGAAAATTAATAAACAATGCAACTGAGCAACACTTATGCATTTTAAATGACGGGCAGCCTACTTGCTTTTGCGCATATAGTGGAACTTCTTTGCACATCGACCTTACTATATCCGATCCTATCACAATTGTTAACCTATCGTGGAAAGTTCTGCCCGATCTTTATGGAAGTGATCACTTTCCTATCGAAATATCTAACCTTCAATATAACGTAAGAAACAACTTCCTAACAAATAACTGGAACCTAAAAAAGCAAACTGGGCCCTATATAAACACTTGGTTGGTTCTTACTTTAATCAATCCGATTTCTCGATGAAAAGAAGAGAGCCAACTATCTTATCGCGCCTTAGAATTGGACATAAGATTCTCTCATGACTATCTTATGTCCCATTCCACGGCACCAGTGTGCTACTCTGACAGTAAGCCACGTACTATTGGAATGTGAAAAGTTCCGGCTACAGAGACAAACTTATAACATCCCCAATCAAATAGGAGAGGCACTTGGTGAAAACTGCGATATGCCTCAGTCAATAAACTTTTTGAAATCCATTCAAATATTGATTAAAATTTGATGACCTATACTTTTATAATTTTATATAACCGTAAATTCTCAAATAATGTAATTTGATTTAGGTAAATACCATGTTTCACTTCTGTAACTAATGTTAATCTGTTGTATATTCTTGTTGAGCGCTAATAATCCTAGGGATTGATGCGCATTATATACAGATTGCGAAAAAGCTTTTCAGACCGTGCGATTTACACAAATACGACAAGGAAAATATAAGGAAAACAGCTTGAAAGAGAGAGAAAAAATAATTGTGGGTGGTCAGCGAGGGTTTGTATTTAGTTTCAGAGGCTGGCCGAATGTTCATTGCCCCCCTATTTTAACCTCTGTTGCCAGAAGCGCAGATTAATTTGTACAAATGATATTTTTGTCTCGTTATCGTTGACTTTTTTTTGAGCTCATGCACTATATTAAGTAAATCTAAACACTTTCATCCGGCAACAGTGTCCTTTACAGAGATAAATCACTAGTTGGTGGTATTCAGCATATTCCCACCATGGGAGGATTGAGGGTGTTAAAGAAATGAAAAAAATACAATCGTTATTACGTAACCTGTACATCTTAAAATTCATTTTTGTCAACTTGATCGTTTCTGATCAAGTTGACAATTAATTTCTAACTACAATAGGATATTATCTTAGCCATTGTAACTTGAAAATAAAACATTATTTCTTGAGAGAACCATAATTATTGAAGTAATTATAAACAACTAAAAATTCCTTCCATTGATGAATTGAATTGAAAAAATAAAATAAGTAGGTACCTACACCTATTCTAATCATAAAATATAAACTTCTTGAAAAAATTTAAATAAAAATCCATTCTAAAGGTAAACATAATTCTATAAATTAAGTGCTCAAATAAACCACCTTGCTGTCCCAGACAATAACCAAATCTGTGATAAAGATTTGATCTCATATCTCTAAGATTATTTGGCGTAATGCTGGCATAAACGTGCTGTATTTTCACCCTCAATGCATTCCAATTATTAGCTCTTTCAAATGCATGTTTGTGAATGCTACTTTTTAAAAATCCTCAAAGAAAAAAATCATTTGGAGCTAGATCAGGTGATCTTGGAGGCCATTTAATTGTACCATTAGTACTAATGATTCTTTCGGGGAATGTAAACCTTGAAAATTCCATTACTATCCTTGAATTATGGACTGGACAACCACCTTGTTGAAACCAAATTCTGTTGAAATCAACATCGGGTATGAGGAGAACTGCATGAATTACTTGATTTTGTAATAAGTCTAAATATTTGGCGGAATTTAAGTTCCCCTCAATAAAAAAAGGACCTATAATGTGGTCACCTAAAATACCCGTCCAAACATTTAGCTTCTGCGGATACTGTGTTCGGATTGGAATGCTTAGATGTTTATTTTCCTGAGACCAATATCTTGTGACGGATGGATTGTGTTTTTGATGTAATGAAAAAGTTGACTCATCCGTAAATAAAATATTTTTTAAAAAGTTCTCGTCAGCATTTTGTCGTTCTATCATCTCCTCACAGAAATCGATTTGTCTGATATTGTCCTCGGGAAATATTTCCTGTGTTGTCTGAACCTTGTAACAATGGTACCCGTTCCGTTTTAAAATATTCTCTACAGTTCTCTTATCCATGTTGACCTCTTCAGCAATTTGTCTTGAAGAAGATGGTTGTCCTGTTTCAACTGCTAAACAAACATTTAATTTTCTAGTTTGCCTTTCGTCGTTTATTGGATGTTCGATTGGATCTTCCGAAGCTTGGCATTTTATACAGTATGAAACACATCCATATTTCTCGAAATTACTAATTATTTTCAAACTTGTTGACTTTGAAGGAATTGGGCGATTTTCAAATGCCACAATAAACAAATTAACGATTGCATCAGCCGAATGACCTCCAAAATATCATTTTATAATTTGCACTTTTTCGCAGGTTAAGTATGTTAATGAAGGCATATTGTAAATGTTTCATTTCCAAATACAATGGCATGAGCTTCCAACGTGATCAACGTTTGTAGCGAAAAGACCTAGGAATAGCAGTTTAAATATGAATTCTCTCTGTAAAGGACACTGTTGCCGGATGAAAGTGTTTAGATTTACTTAATAGTGCATAAGCTCGAAAAAAAGTCAACGATAACGAGACAAAAATATCATTTGTACAAATTAATCTGCGCTTCTGACAACAGCGGTTGAAATAGGGGGGCAATGAACATTGGGCCAGCCTCTGGAACTAAATACACTCCCTCACTGACCACCTAGAATTATTCTTTCTCTCTCTTTTGAGCTGTTTTTCTTATATTTTCCTAATCGTATTTGTGTAAATCGCACAGTCTAAAAAAATCTTTTTCGCAATCTGTATATAATAATAATAAAAAAAAACATTTGACATATTACATATATTGTACAATTTATATGCACAATTGTTATATTTTTATTTTACCTTCCTGGATATTTTTCTCACTTTTTATGTGAAAGAAAAAAAAAAGAAACATTTGCAGTAAAATATTTCAAACTTAAACCTTTAGAGTTTCGAGCCAAAACACCTTCTGTGTCTACGTTGGTTGCGATGTGATATGAAATTTAAATTAATTTTCTAATGCAAATTTTCTTAAGTCAATTTTTCTAATGCCCACTTTCTAATTTTCTAACTTTCTAATAGCCCCACGTTGGTTGCGACATTTGATATGATTTTCATTTGCAGTGAATGTTTCTGTGTTATATGATTTTATTTTGCTTAGCCAGGTATAATTTCCAATTTTGTTAATTAAATGTTGTTAATTATTCATGAAAACTCAGCTTCTCATGGTTTGGGTTCATAGGTTTTATATGGTATGAATGTTATTATATAAGTATAATAACATTCATAACATATAAAAATTTTATTGTGGGGGATGCGGCAATGTGAAAAAGTAAACTCTTTTCAGTTTATTCTAAGCTTTCGATTTTATTGTAACCATTATCAGAGAATTGAGGTTAATCACAATATCTATATAATATATAAAAATGGAGAAAAACATGTTATTTTTCCTTTAAGGAAATAAAAATTACTTAAACTGTATACAAAATAGATCTTTCAAAACTGGCATTACGAAATGATGAAAGATCTATACACAATGACACAGGGATAATGGCACATTCACCGGAAAAACAACGAATGGAAATCTTATTGTTAGTTTGATATGGAGATCTCAAACGTTCCCTTGACGACGCAGCTCATCTTTTTAACTACTTAAATCCTGAATACCCTCCTATAAGTAGATCTACAGTGACAAGATTAATGAACAAATTCAATGAAACTGGTATTATGAAGAATATTCCAACGTTTGGTAGACCGAAAAGTGTAACTAATAAAGATACAATTTCAAATGTTCTATTATATGTTCAAGAAAACCTTCAATCAGCGTATGGTCAAGAGATCATGGTATTTGTAGACAGTTCATACAAACTTACTTTTATCCGTATAAAGTTTAAAATCTCCCAGAATTGGCTGAGGATGATAGACAATTACAATTTTGTGGAACAGTTACAGAGGAAATTGGAATGCAAAACAATTTCTTAATTTATTTGGTATTCAGTGATGAAGCCACATTTTTCTTGAACGGTTCTGTTAACATACATAATTGCCGGTACTAGTCAAATTGTAATCCGCACTGGTTTGAGGAGGTTTGTATACAGTGACCACATAAAGTTAATGTGTGGACGGGTTTGGTGAAAAACCATTGAATCGGTCCTTTTTTATTGAAGGTACGCTTACCGGTGCTGAATATCTTGATTTACCCCAAATTGAAGTTATATCTGGAATAAATCGATGATTATGAACGTATACTTTCAACAAGATGGCACACCTTCACATTATCAGAGACGTAAGGCAATAATTAAATACAATTTTTCCTCAGAGTTGGATTGTTCGATACAGCTGAGATCCCCCTACCGGAGAACACTCGATTTTTTTATCTGGGGTTACCTGAAAAACCGAGTTTATGTTAACAGGCCAACTAACTTGAACGATGTAAATAATCGCATACGTCTCGAAATGCAGAGAATTATTCCACAAATGATCAACAACAAACCATGAATAGGACTTCGAAAAAAGATTATAAACAAATGACATGCATTGAGCACTTATTGTGATGAAGTATTTGCATGCTGGATAAATGTCCAGTTTATAAATTTCTGTAACATCTAGTTTTGTTTAAAATTACAATTTGAATATGTTTGTTCAATTTCCATTATGAAGTCCATTATCATTTTTGAAGAAAGAAAAAAATAAGCTTCTTTGTGATACGTCACTTGCCCTAGTTTGCCGTCTCAAAAAAATCAAGATGACAGCCGTACGCTAAACGCGAGACTTTGCAGCAACGCTGTAGAAATCGTCCTTATACTGTTCATTCCCATTGGAATCCTATTTTGCAATGTAGTCACACTTGTGTCCTCTCCCGTTCACACAGATATTTATATAGGTACAGTACAGAAAATACATTTCGTTATGATACTGTTTTTCTTTATTGAAATCCTATTTCAAAATGTAGGCAGACTGTTGTTCTTATCCCCTCACACAGGTACATACTACTAAATATTAATTTTTCCCTTTTCAGACTTGGGAGGTTCTTGTGAAATTGAAGACTGCTTCCACATAGAAAACTCATCATGTTTAAATGGTATATGTACGTGTGATATGGAGTATGTGAGCTATAATAACAAGTGTCTAGCTAGTAAGTATATTTAGTAGAATAGTAAATTAATATAATACAATTATTGATGGGAACGTTTTAACGAATAAAAACGTTGAGAATTTTAAGCTTCAGTTGCAAAAGATTGTATAAAAATTGGAATGTTCAAAATGAAAGAAAGTACTTCAAACTAACAGAATAGAGAGGTAAATTACAAAAAACGTCCAAGCCAAATATTAGAAAATATGGAATGAAATAGCATTATAATTAAATAATATAATAAAATGGTGTAGTGATAAGCAGCTCGAAAGGTTCACTTGCTGTTTACCTTTGATATATACACGGAAAAAAAAATCAGATACCTAATATATGAATTTCATATAATTTGTATATGAATTTCATACACTCGGTGGGACAGCCTGAAGATAACAATAGTAGTAGTAATAATAGTAAATGTAGTATGCACAAAAGCAAGTCTGTTATAACTTTTAAATTTGGTAGATGTTCATGTTTATAAATCTGAAATATCAATAATTTTATTATTATTATCATGATTATCTAATGAAAGTAGATATGCATAAGTGTGATTAACATGGTTGCTTTCTCTTTTTTTTGTTCAGTGCATTTTCATTTAGAGCTGTCTCAAACATTTCTAGGCAGGATCTTTTATGATAATGGAATTCTGAATGTATAACCTTGATATTGTTCAAATTTGGATGATGCCCAGTCTTTATACTATGTTCAGCTAAAGCACATGATTGTTTATTAAGTTTTATATCACTTTTATGTTGGGTCACCCTGCCTTTTAGTACTCTAGATGTCAAGAATTACCTTTTGTTTATTTAAACTGTTATGGGGTTTTACCACAGAATTCATCTTGAATATGGACTAGAAACAGTGAGAATTCTAAAATTTTGGGCAAATACAAACATCAAACTAGCTTCTATGAGGAACAGAAAAGTATTTTCAATTAGGTGTAGGAAATTAGGACTAACACCGAATCAAATTAACAACTCTCTAAAAAATGTAAAAGGACTTTTTGATGTAGAAGATGGACTTACAGGAGGAAAAATCTACAGATTTCATAAAAACTTAGAAAACAAGAATTTGATTCTGGAAATTACTAATACACATTTAACTTTGAAAAAAACTAGAGAGGTATCTCATCCAATTTAAAATAAAATGTTAATAAATATACCTAAAATAATTTTCAGTGAATTTTTAAACAGACAAAAAGTAACATATGAACATAATTTCCAAAGAATAAAAAACATAAATATACAAAAAATAAAATCATTATGTAATCAATACAACCCTTACATCAAAACACAACCAAATTGGATAAAAAACATTTCAAGCATTGAACTTCCATCAGAAATAGAACAGACCAATGATACTTCGTTAAAAAAACTTTTAGCTGATGTTGAAGCTATTATTGAACAATGTAATTCAAAAAAACAAAATCTTTATAGATCCCAAATAACAAATATATTAACTAATTTTTTTCATAAACCAACATCATATAATTATTTACAGAAACTATATAAACAAACTAATATTTTTTAAAAAAAGAATCCTTCAATAATAGTTACCAGATCAGACAAAGGCAACGTAACAGTGGTAATGGATGAAACTGAATATATAACCTTATCTTATAACCGATAAATGATGAAAAATATTATAAACAGATTAAAAATGATCCCACTTCTACGTTACAACAGGAAGCAAACAAATTAGTGTCATCACTTAAAAATCAAAAATTTATTTAAGAACAACAAGCCAAAAGTTTAACAATTTACAATCAAACATCTACTAAATTTTATGGACTTCCGAAGATACACAAACCTACCCTTTCTTTAAGACCTATTGTTTCGTCGATTAATGCACCAAACAGTAATATTACCAAATTTATAACTGATATCCTTACAAATGCTTACAATTGTAATAATGACTATTATGTTGAGGATTCTTTTAATTTTTCATCATTTATGAAAGACAAACAATTACCCGAAGGCTATGTACTTATCAGTCTTGATGCGGTTTCCTTATTTAGTAATATTCCTATACAACTTTTTAAAAAAAGTATTGAAAAGAGATGGGATCATATCAAAAATTACACTAATATTCCAAAAGATTTATTTTTTAATCTATTGGACTTTATTTTTAATTCCACTTATTGTAATTTTGAAGGAAAATATTTTAAACAAATTTTAGGTACACCAATGGGACAATTTATAAGTCCGATAGCTGCACAATATATCATTGATGATCTTCTAGATTTTTGCATTCCAAAGCTTAATTTCCAACTTTCTTTTTTAAGAAAATATGTTGATGACATTATCTGTGCAATACCTGATAACAAACATGAGCATATTTTAAACATTTTTAATTCATACAATAATCACATACAATTTACTATTAAACATGAGACAGAAAATAGCATTCCTTTTCTAAACACCAGATTGATAAGAAATGAAAACAATTTAATACAGTTAGACTGGTATAGAAAACCAATGAGTTCTGAGAGATTCATCAATTATTTCTCAAATCACACAGAACGAATTAAAATCAATTTAGTACTAACTATGAAGAATAGAATTTGAAAAATTTGCCATCCAACATTACAACAACAAAATTTTAAAAGATTGTATGATATTTTCATTAATAACTCATATCCACCACAACTACTTAAAAAAAATAATTTTTAACACCAGAATACAAGAAGAAAAAATCACAAATGTTAATGATAATATAACCAAGAAACTGAACCTAAAAAATATATAGCGATTCCATATATAAAGGATGTCTCAACAAAAATACTAAATGTTTTTAAACATGAAAACCAAATTAAACTTACCTATAAATTTAGATTCACAATAAATAATATTTTTACAAAAACAAAATATAAATATAAAGACTTGCAAAAATCTAATGTAGTATACAAGACCTCTTGTAACAATTGTGACCAAGTGAATTATGGACAGACATCTAGAGTACTAAAAGACAGGGTGACCCAACATAAAAGTGATATAAAACTTGATAAACAATCATGTGCTTTAGCTGAACATAGTATAAAGACTGGGCATCATCCAAATTTGAACAATATCAAGGTTATACATTCAGAATCCCATTATCATAAAAGATCCTGCCAAGAAATGTTTGAGACAGCTCTAAATGAAAATTCACTGAACAAAAAAAGGAAAAGCACCCATCTTAACCACACTTACGCATATCTACTTTCAATAGATAATCATGATAATAATAATAAAATTATTGATATTTCAGATTTATGAACGTGAACATCTACCAAATTTGAAAGTTATAACTTGTTTTGTGCATACAACATTTGCTATTGTTATCTTGAGATTTTATTGAAGTAATTAGTGAGCTCTTTAACAATAGCAAATATATGATATATATGACTTCCTTTCCTTTCCAGTCGAGGAAAGAATCCATCACAATTCCACTGTAATAAGTTGAATGTGAAAAATGAATAAAATAAGGGTGGATTGAGAGAGCTAAAATTCAGATTGAGAGCTGTGATTTGATTCTTCAGCGGTAAGGTGTTCCGAAGAGATGCTTATATTATCGGGGAAATCATCAGGGTTAAGTTGTTGTTTTATTTTATTTAATATTCTCGTGATACGATTCTTAAGAGATCTTTCATTAGAAGCTGTATAAAGTTGAGATAGATCCTTTTGAATGCCAGGTATATCAGTGGAGAATTCCTGGGCTTCTTGGAGTTGACTACATCCATAACAGTTTTCAAGGAATGCTATTAATTGCGTTGAGGTAAGAGTAAAGTTTGAAGGGTTGTCGTTGTAAAGCGTATTGATAACTGCTACAGTGTTCGTGCTCAAAGTAACATCTGGCCGGCTGGTTCATTTAATCTTTTTTTTGGCTTGTTTAGATGAAGATTGGGGTGTAATGTATGGCGGGGGAGCCATAGGTGTGAATGAGGTAGAAAGGGTATCATAGAAAGACAGAATGGGCGGGGTGTTGAGGGGGCTGTCAGTGGAATGTCCTCTTTTTTGGCATGTGGTTAGTGTGGGGGTAGTTATAGTTGGACAGGATGTAGATATTGTAGTATTAGTTGATACAGTGGAGGTGGTGATAGGGTTATTGATCGATGTTAAGGTGTCAACTGGGAGGGAGGAAGAAGAAGGGACAGCAGAGAGAGGGTGGGTGATAGGATCATTAGGGTCTTTAGGGCAAGAATCTGCTGTGTGTCCCGTAAGTTTACAGAGAAAACATTCAAGTCCGTCAGTGGAAATGAATATTCTGAAGAAGTTGTTATTATGATTGATTAGTGAGGATGTGTGAAGATTGAAATCATCTTTGTCCGGGATTACAAAGGTTACCCTACGAAAGCTCATGATATGAGCATATTCATCTTCAGATGCTCCGCATTTTACAAAAGTGACCGGTGATACAAGTTATAATCCAAGGTCTTTTATGGATTGTTCGATTGGGAATGTGGAAACGTTGGAAATTAGGAGTCTTTTGGCTGGTGAGATGAGTCGTCGTATTGGAACAATAGTGGAATTAATCGTGACATTTGTGGTAGTAGTGAGGAGCGGATCTACGATTTGGATAGATGAGAGGTAAATACAGATTCGATTATTGTAGATTCTAGAGGCGAAAGTAATGTTTTTTGGGGTGACTATCTCCCCGATAGCCTTAATGTATTCGATCAGTACAGTATTCGGGATGGAGTGCATATGACAATAGCTTGATCCCTTGCGGGAAAAGAAGGAGGTGGTGGTTGGGTCCGTGCGGCTGCGACATATGATTTCGAAATAGGATTGGGGTCGAGATTAGATGGTGGTTTATTTGTGAGAGTGATCATTGTTGATTTAATTAAGTGTATGGTCCTGGTTACCAAGACCACAACACAAAGTGTAAGTATGTAAGAGAGAGTACAGACTCCCTAAAAGGGGAGGAGGAAAAAAGGAGCTCACCTGTTCCCTGCAGAAGTTGTCAGATGGTACGCCACTGGAATTCACTAATATTAATTGCTGGCAACTAACATCGATTTACTCAACAAAGCAATAAACAAATTAGGAACTCGTTTCCTTATCACATTTTTGTGATGAACAGAAAACAACAAGAAAAACTCATAGTCGATTAGCAAAATTGTTATCGGCAAACGATGTTAACTTGATGAAGTCTAACACGTGAATCAAAAATACATATTTGGAAGGCTGCAAATTTGCATGAAAACAATTAATTCCAATGACAAACGACAGACAAGCTCTACCGTAAGCAGTAGTGTGTAACACCCGTGAAAAAATCGGTGATAACCACAAATATACACCAGATTTGTAGTAAATATATTTCTTTCTCTTATTGTTTGTTGAGTTTGATTTCAAACGGTTAAAATCTCGTTACCTTTGCCCGCAACATTGAAATCTATAGCACATTCTGTTCATATATGTATGGTTGCCAGTTGTTTTCGGTTACGTAAGAATCATGACCTTCCTCATTTTCTTCTTCAAATATTATGGAGATAACATTATTAGCAATGGTTGAAAAAATGGAACATTATTGTAAATATATATGTTATTCAAGAAGAAGAAGGGAATATGATCATTGGATTCAACCTTCCCCTTCTTGAATCTTGATATGCGCTTTACAATCAATTTACATTTAAATCTATAAACCTATGGTCTGATTCTCAAATTGCCCTGTCTTGGATAAAAGGACACCCCTCCTGTTGGTCAGTTTATGTAAGTAACAGAGTAGCTCAAATTCAAAGTAACTCAAAAAATGTCCAGTGGCGTCACATTAAATCTTCTCTCAACCCAGCTGATCTTTTATCTCGAGGACTTCTCCCTCAAAACCAACATAAGACTTTTGGTTTCATGGTCCATCGTTTTTGAACAACCCTGACACTGATTTCAACTCCCTTGATTCATTCACTTTAGTACCCTCACCTCCAGAAACAAAAAAGACTACACTGACTGTAACTACAAATATCCCTGAATTTTGGATATCATTGTTCAATTCTTTTAATTGCTTCTCTAATTTAGTACGCTCTCTCGCCTTCATGTTTAGATTCATAAATAATGTCAAGTCAACTGAAACAAAGGTTACAGGACCTCTCACTACTTTAGAATTAGAAAAGTCTAGAACATTTATATTGCTCAGAACACAGTTATCTTACTTTCCCAAAGAACGCTCCTTGTTGTCATATAATCAGTTAATACCCAACAAATAAATTTTATCTCTCAATCCCTTCCTGTACTGTAACAAATTAATTAGAGTCGGAGGAAGACTCTCTTACTCGTCATTGCCATATAATCAAAAGCACCCTATTTTCATGCCTAGTAAATGTAAAGTAACCTCACTCATCCTACGTCATGAACCCATCCGTTTGGGACACAGTGGTCCTCAAAACGTTTTCTCAAACACTCGTTTGACATACTGGCCGTTAGATGGCCTTAGAGAAATTAAGCGGATAATCTCAAAATGTACAATTTGTCACAAATTCAAGTCCCAGCCTATTATTCAAATTATGTCTGATCTCCCTGCTTATAGAGTTTCCGCATCACGCCCTTTTCTCCACACCGGTGTAGATTTCGGTGGTCCCATTTCTCTGAAGTCCTCAACCCTAAGGAAAGCTCCAATCATTAAAAGTTATATCTCAATCTTTGTTTGCATGTCAACCAAAGCAGTGCACTTAGAACTAGTATCAGATCTCACTACTGAAGCTTTTCTAGCAGCTTTGAAAAGGTTCATTGCCCGACGCGGTTGCCCAGCCACTATGTATAGTGGTATAGTGACAATGCAACCAATTTTCAAGGCGCCAAAAACTCCCTTTATGACTTGTATAAATTTTTTGAAAACAAAGCAAATTTAGATCAAATACAAAACTCTCTCTCCCTCACTGCAACAACTTGGACCTTCATTCCTCCAAATTCCCCGCACTGGGGAGGAATCAGGGAATCAAGCACTCGGCGTTGCAAGTATCACTTGGTCCGCATCGTTGGAAACCTAGTTCTAACCTTTGAACAGATGACCACTGTACTCCCTCAGATAGAAGCAATAATGAACTCCCGACCTCTTCATCCTTTGTCAAACGACCCCTCAGATCTCAACCCCTTGACCCCTGGACATTTTCCTATAGGTGCCCCACTCACTTCCCTCCCTGAAAAAGATTGCTCGGAAGCATCTTTAAATAGATTAACATTTTGGCAAATTTGTTCTCAAGCCCGGCTACAGTTTTGGAAGAGATGGGAAACTGATTACCTCAACCACCTCCAGAATCGCCCAAAATGGATGAAACCTTGTAAAGATTTACAGATTAATGAACTAGTTCTCATCAAAGATGATGACACCCCTCCTTTTAAGTGGCCTTTGGCCAGAATTATTAAGTTTTCCATAGCAAAGACGGGAAAATACGAGCTGTCAGCCTCAGAACTCAAAGTGGAGTCTACACTCGACCCATTACTAAGTTGTCTCACATCCCTGTACATGAAAATGAAAATACTCCTTCTCTCACACCTCTCCCCAATTAATCCTTTAGTTCCGTAACAGTTGACACATTTACTCAGATACTACCCAGTTACACATAATGTACTAAAAAACCTTACCTTGATTCGTTAAGATATGTAAAAGTTTGAATTTATTGCTTATTCGAAAACGCCCCAATTCTTTCCATGTCAGGAGACTTTGATTTTTTATGTTTTTATTTAATATATATTGTATTTAAATGCTAAAGAGGAAACTCTAGGACACTGATCTGGGATGTGTCCGCGAGTTGACCTGGCATACCCTACCATTTGTTACCATGATTATTGAACATGGATACTTGAATATTATTGATGTTCCACCTTTGTACGTTAATGTATTGTATATGATTGTTTTATGAATTCTAGTATCGCTTCGCTCTTAACTATTTCATCTCTCGTACGGCCACTCCGTCGCAGGGGCCAGTATGTTTAAAAACCATAAACTGCCTTTTAAACTGAAGTGTTCAAGCCACACTCGAGTTAACTCAAATATTTCCCTTTAGTTCCTTAAACCGACTCTGTCTACTTAATATTCAAAGTTCTCCCAGTCCAGTAGCAAACTCATAAAAAAAACACAGCTTTTGTTTACGTATTGCCTATAAAAACTTTCCACTGAAAACAAAACAATATCTCATCTCTCTTCAATTCAGCTTACCCACCTAGAAACATACAACAAATTGTAATTTAGACTTGCCCAGTTGTGACGAATTTCAAGCTTCTTTACCCTAAAGACAATGGATTAGCCCAAATATGCATTTTTAACTCAGCTATCTCTCCTTACATGCTAAAAAACGTCTCGCTCCTTCTCTTTCCCAAAAACTTAGCGCCAATCCCCCACGTCCGGTGGGAGATCGAAAAATCGAAAGAAACGATCCTTTTCGCCAGTAGCTTTCTGTGTGTCGCCCAAAGCACTCATGTTCCGTGTATGTCTTCTCTCGTACTGTATATAAAACAACCCTCTGTAACAAGTTGTGATTTATGTGACTTTGAACTTGTTGGGTCTTTTTCATTTAATGGAATTTCGTGATTAGTATCAAGATCCACTATAATCACTACCCAACTCTCCTTTACATTGCCGTGTCATTCTACAAAAATAAAAGCCGGTATTGGTAGATGTAACTAGTTCATGTATTTTTCCTGTACAGTGCAGTGCGGCTTCATAAATGTTTGATTGCATTTTGTACGCATGCAAATACAGTAATAATAAACGCGAAGCGATATGATCTCAGTGGTGCCAAGTAGCGGCATGAAATTGTATTTGTAACATTTCTCATGTTTTTGTTGTTCAGATCTTTACACGTTGTTTAGTTCATTAAAGATCCAGTGCGATAAACTGGATATTTTATTAATACGTAGTAGTTGGTTTAACCCTTTGTATTACACAGTCTGCTGAAGTTCCTGCCTGTGTCCACTTCCTGAACAACATCTTCCGAAGCATTAATAAATAATACCAAAAGAAATTAATCAAACTGAACCAGAACCTAGTACAGTCCGTTGTATACTTTTCGGCATTGAGTCTTTTAACAGCCAATCATCGAACACTGCCTATTGATGTGATATTGGATTAACTTTCTTGAATATAATGTAATTTTAGTAGTGCAGTTTAATAAAAATTTTAAAAGTGTGTTGATTTCTTATTTATTTAAATTGTGTCTTGAAATTGTTTAATTATAATCATTCCATTAGAAAAAGTGATGTATAATGTTGTCTTTTTTAATGAAATAATTATATAATAAACAGTTTTTAGACAAATTGTAAAATTCACCTACCCACAATCCAGACTAACAAATTTAAATTTCCCGCCTTTAAGAATTAGTTCCGACAACCCTTCCTGGTGCGCTTCGATCAAAGTGATGCCAACTGTTAATACAATATCGACATCTCTCATTATATATTATTAAGTTATTTAAGAAGGGGAAGGGAATATAATCATTGGATTCACCCTTCCCCTTCCTGAATCTTGATATGCGCGTTACAAAGCATTGGATATTTTTTAAAAAGGGGAAGGGGAATGCCATAGAGAAATAATTGGCTGTTAAAAGACTGAATACCGAAAAGTATACAACGGACTGTACTAGGTTCTGGTTCAGTTTGATTAATTTATTTTGGTATTATTTATTAATGCTTCGGAAGATGTTGTTCAGGAAGTGGACACAGGCAGGAACTTCAGCGGACTGTGTAATACAAAGGGTTAAACCAACTACTTCGTATTAATAAAATATTCAGTTTATCGCACTCGATCTTTAATGAACCAAACCACATGTAAAGATCTGAACAACAAAAAACATGGGAAATGTTACAAATACAATTTCATGCCGCTACTTGGCACCACTGAGATCATATCGCTTCGCGTTTATTATTACTGTATTTGCATGCGTACAAAATGCAATCAAACATTTATTAAGCCGCACTGCACTGTACAGGAAAAATACATGAACTAGTTACATCTACCAATACCGGCTTTTTTTTTGTAGAAAGACACGGCAATGTCAAAGAGAGTTGGGTAGTGATTATAGTGGATCTGAATATTAGTCAGGAATCTCCATTAAATGAAAAAGTCCCAAAGTAGATACACTGAGACAGTTCAACGTCAAGTATAGGAAAACAGTGTGTTAGAGAGAGAGAGTCATGGAGTCAATGAGTGTGAGAGAGACATCCCGCCATTTTTAGTCTGTTTCGCGCATCATGAGGCGCACGCCCGCGAATTTAATTTTAAAAAAACTTTGACTTGAGTGTGGATTGAACCCCGAACCTACGCGTCCTTCGCAATACATCTAACATAGTCTGCCATGAAATCTCATGCATATTATTAGCGAAGAAAGGTATTACATGCTGCAATGTGAATAGCGCGCGCACCGTACGCTTCTTGCTGTAAAATGTGACGTAGTCGAGAAAGATCCGTTGGGATGATAAGGCGGCGCGCGAGTCTTTGGTTCCTAATATACCAGGGGGGGCTCAAAAGTAACTTATGTTGAAATATTACTAAATAACGAATTTCGTAATATACCGGGGGGCTTAAAAGTAACATGCTATATAATATTTGAACTGAAACATGCCACGTCAAACGTCACGTGTAACGGTAAACGTTACGTACTACGCCAAACGTCACGTGTCACGTTAAACGTCACGTGAAACGGCTAACGTTACGTACTACGCCAAACGTCACGTGTCACAAGCTACGTCAAACAGCTCATTTGTAATATGGCTTCGGATGAGTACAGTAATCGAATTGAAGAGTTTATTAAGAAAATTGGTAAATTAAATGAAGAAAATGATGTAGTCTTTTTATCATTGTTACCTAATGTGGAGAACGGTTGCGGCGGCAAAAATATGTAATGTGAACTTTTGAAGCCGATTTCTATAGTGAGTTCTTTGGCAACGAAAATCCCATCTACGACAAAGCCTTGAATGTCTACAAATGATACTCTCATGTTGACGCCTGCTCGAATACTACCTCTGATCAACATCTAGTTTAGGCTTTTAACAATTTCGGTGAGGGGGAAGTATTCCATGACGCAATCGTGAATTATGATGCAATAGACTTTGGTATTTTCGGGGAAGCCTATGTTTGCTTCAATGTCGAGTTTCATATCGACTGTGGACGCCTTCATGATTTCCTCATGCTTTGAACAATCGATAACAAACAATGCATGTCGTTTGAAAGAAGAATAATCCAGCAGGGGGCGCTTCTGTGTAAAGTTTGCGTAGTTGGGATAGAATTCAGTATAGTTAGAATATGCCTCATTGTAGTCAGTTTTACCAAAGTCCAATTGCATTCTTTCATTAGGCCAGTATTCACCGTTAAGTGACAGTCTTATACTTTGCACGTCGGCATTGTCAAATAAAGTAGGATCGGCTATAGTCACGTTACGTTTATCGGTTTGAAAGAAAACAATAAGAAAACGAGGTCTTTCAACTGAAGTGGATGTTTTAACAGCCCAAACTTCACGTCTTGCGCCCTTAGTAATTGCAGGCAATTCGTGTAACTCCCACTTCCTAAATGGAATAACTATAGGTTGATCTTTTTGAATGGATTTCATGAGATTCAATTTTATATCGTCATTAGGAAAGATATGTTTCTACGTCACCAGCTCCATGTGTTTCAAGCGACCCTTTAATGCACAACAAAGTATCGCTCATTGCAAAAAACGAATCAACTTGATTAATGCTAAACTCCACAATGTCACTGCAATTGAATGATTTTATAAATGGAGCATAGGTTCTATATTCAGCCTTTCTAATTGAATCGTCAAACATCGGCTTACGATAGATATCAAACATCGAAGGCATGTTGCCGTTTTGACGAAGACGTTTTCCATACGTGGTTGTCATTTTTCAATTTAAACCCCAGCGATTGCAGAACCAATTTGTTTGCGAACGTGAGCTGTTTTAGCTTTGGCGACTGCTTAGCTAATGAAGTTGAAAGCTCTGCAGACTGTCTTTTATGATTGATTATTAGTCCCATCTGCTTCGCACCAACACCAAAGTACTAAGCTCTCCACGGAAGTTTACAGGCTGACCGTCTTGGTCTACGGCTATGACGGTGATATTGGTTATTTCACGTTTTAGTATAACGGGTAAGTAGAGCAAATTATGAGGAATTTCGTCGATGGAATATCCTGGGTCTACTTGTATGACGAATTCGTAGATAGTATGAGCAGGTCTGTTTGCATCGAAGGCTCCAGTGGTAATGTTACGATCAAAGCGGATACTGGATACTTTAATGATTTTGACGGGGAGATCTGAAGAGTGCGTTCTGCTAGCGTCAAGTATTTTCGGTAAAAATACCAAAACTCTCCCAAGACTATCAGTTTGCATAAAGGAAATTTTGTATTTACTTGAAATTTCACATTCCAACGTATTGTGATTGGGTTTTACCGAAAATACCGGTCTGGTCGAATTGCTCGCACCCAACTTATCACAGATAAACTCTTCAAGGTCAGCAATTTCATAACATCCTGTGGAAAAATCAAAACTTTGAAGCTTGGCTTTGGTATCGTAGTAGTAAAACGTACAATTTTCAATGTTTGGTATACTGTGATATGAATGAAAAGAACGTAGAGCTATTTCGTAATAATTCTTTGGATCGAGGACAATAGGAGTAGGAGGTGAACACGTGATTGGTGCTGTTAACTCTCAGCAACTGTGACATGATGACTAATGAAATTCGGGAGATGTATGAATTCAAATAACACACGACATGTTCAATTATTTATTTTTACAAAGAAAACATGTGGCTTGAGAACTCGGAGGGCCGTCACAATGCGTCGCCCAATCAGGTCGGTTGTAATGGATGAAACAAGGCAGTCGTATTTGTAGTTCAAAATTTGCTCGATATTCCTTGGGAAGTTTATGCCACATATCAAGCAATTCAGACACTCTATTAGATGCTCAATGGGAAAGTGCTTTAGTTCTTCGGCAGTAAAACTACTCAATGTTTTTCCATGGTAGATATGTTGTAGTAATAGTTCCGTCATTGTTGTAGAAATTTCAAATACAAATGACCGCATAGACCACAGAGTATTAATAAACCAAAGACTTTCCGTAACTCAATACTTGGAGTACCGATATTGGGCTCGTCCGAATTGTATAGAATTAGTTAAAGTAAATTCAACCAGGCCCCTGGAATTTGCCGTAACCTCCATCTGAGGCTATCCGGAACTCTTGACGCTAAGGGTCAAGGGGCCGTGGAGCAAACCACATTAAAAATCTGGCGCCCGAGCTTTAAACCGTAAATTAGCATCAAGGGTGACCATAGTGACGTGTAGAAGGAAGGAAACGCGTTACAAAATGGCGCCCGAGCAGGGACCCGATTGTTGAAAAAAAAAAACAGTGACCGTTAGATTCCGTTTAAGATTGTTTTTTTTTTTGCGTATTGTTGATTAGAGCAGTGACCTGACTGTCGATAAGCAGGAACCGCTTTATTCCGTTTTATTATTAGTACAAGGACCTGACTGTTGATTAGTAGGAACCGTTGAATTCCGTTTTCGTTTTCACCGTAGAGAGCTGATTGTTGAATTACACAGTGACCGTCATTTCGTTTTATTTAAAGTCCGTATTGTTGAGTTGTAGGTCTGTTTTTTTTCGTATTGAGACAGAGCGTATTGCTGCTCGACCGATATATATATATATATATATATATATATATATATATATATATATATATATATATATATATATATATATATATATATAGGAGACGATTTATGTGGGGATGTGGCAAGAAAATACCAGAGAGTACTCTTTTTAAAATGTTTTCCAAGCTTTCGAATATTCATTCTCAAGGACTGAAAATTATTAAGATACATGGTCAAATTATAATATAAATTAATGTATAAATTTACTTACATTATTTAAGCGAGGATGTCGGTATAATTGTAAAGATGTATAAAAAAAATTTTTTGACATAAACGTTCATAAATTAAACTCAAAAAAAAAACAATATGACATTCAATGAAAAAATTTTTTAAAAATTTTTATTTCTGATATTGGTCTATTCGAATAAAGTTAATTTTGATTGGAATTTAAATTTTGCAAAGATTGTTTTTCAAAATCTAAGAGATAGGCATACATCACACTAAGGTTATTCAGGTCAGTTTTTTCATTAATGCAATTATTTTCTTGTGAAATAAATGCGGTTTCTAAAAATAGACGTTTTTTATAAATATTTTCTGTGATTAATACTTTGGCTGATTGATAATCAATTGAATGCCCTTCATAAAATGCGTGTTCAGCGAGGGCACATCTATCAGGATACAATTTACTATCGCTTTTGTGAGAGGAAATTCGATTGGTTAATGTCCTTTTAGTGTGACCAATGTATTTTTTATCACAGTTCAAGCAAGGAATTTTATAAACTATGATAGTTAATTTATTTATCGGTGTTTTATCTTTGATTTCACTGAAGATTGATTTGATTGTCAGATGTTGTTTGTTTGCAATTTTGATATTATGTCTCTTGAAGATTCCTGAAAGTTTAGGTGTGACTGTTTTTATAAGGTAAAGACATATACATTGGAGGGTTAATATTGTCAGTTCTATTTTGTGATATATTAATAGTAATGTCAGAATTTCTGTCAAATGTATTATATAATATTCGCTTCAAAAGATATGGATGATTTGAATTTTCGTGAAAAAGATTATACAATATTTTTATATTTTTTTGGTGGAACTTTGGATCTGAAATTTGAAGAACTCTATTTTTCATCTGTTTGATCAAGTTAATTTTTGTGTTGCGTGGATGATATGAATGGTAATTAATATATCTTCCTGAACTTATTCGTTTTCTATACCAGTCGATCGAAATTTTATTATTATTGTCTCTTATGAATTTGGTGTCAAGAAAAGGTAAAGATTGTTCTGAATTTTCTTTTTCAATAGTGAATTGTATAATATAAGGATCAAATGTATTGAAGTAGAATAGTATATTATCTATTTCATTGCATGGAAGAGATAAAATTATATCATCGACGTACTTTTTAATGAAAAACAAATTGAATGGTAAAACAGATAAAACAAAGTCTAAGATATAATTCATTACATAGTCTGATAGTATAGGTGATATTGAAGATCCCATGGGTGTTCCAAAAGTCTGTTGGTAATTTTTATTATTATAAGAAAAATATGTACTATTAAAGATAAATGATATTTGTTGGAACTAGCGCCTAACCGTCTTGCCCCTGTATGTAGTTGAGTTGGCATTAGTGCTACTTTAATTATTAATATTTTGTCGTTAGAGAAACGTACCGTTTCCGCCTTGCAGAAATTGATTCCTGTAACTACTGGTAACGTGACAATAAACAACGAAAAATATATTTTGTGTGTTTTATTAAAGTGCCTTAAAAACCTAATTTTCTATCAGGTTATGGGCCCAGCACGCTTCCACTGCGCATAATCAAGGTTTGTAAAGTGATAAGTGAACTTTAGCGGTTTAATTAGTGAAGTGTGAATAAATAAGCAGAAATGGCGGAAGAAGAGAATTCTGTTGAAGCATTCGACCTTGACAACAGTCAGGGTAAGTAAAAATTGTAAGAAAAAAAAAATGATTTCAAGAGACGAGCATGAACATTTGGGATGTGAATAGTACGTACTTAATTTCGGAACAAATAAATTTGTATGAAATTTAACTTACATTTTAGCGTTAAGTGAGAAATTGTCCCACTCAACGATTTTAGGTAACATGAAACGTTACACATGTCAAAATGACATCAACAAAAATTTAAGCTAACTATTAAATTTTTAAACTCGGTATATATTGATGTGTCCAAGATTATGTGAGATCGAATTTATTGAGAAGTTTAATGAAAGTTTATAAGTACTTATATATACAATATAAATCAAATTTGTATCATCAATAAGGATACAGTTGTTGATTGTGTGCACACATAAATAAATAAAACACTAATAGCTATACGTTTATCTGCAGAAATCGGAGATGGGGAAGTATTTGAAAAATTGTTGGAAAGGTATAGAAAAGTCTTTCAATTTGACCAAAATCATGCTGGAGAGAAAATAGCACTAAGCATTAGTGGTGAGAGAGTGCTATTTCATACTGAGACGAGAGGGGTACCTTATCAAGCAGGTTGGTTTAAAATCATAAATTTTATGTACATAAAAATTGAGAATTAATCCATTTGTTTGGATTATTTCACAGAAGTTAATTTGATCATAGAATGATCTATAATTAAATAAATAATAATTAACTTGTATATTGAAAATCATTACAAAGCTTAATTCTGTAGTTCATATTTTGTGATGGATGCCGTGCATTAATCTACTGTATGAATTACTAAAGTAGCCATATGTCTGGTCTTGTGTTCGGAACAAACATATTGCTGCTTGCTTTAAACCTGGCCAAACTTGTGTTCAGTCATCCAGGATTAAAGCATAGCTCCTGTTGTAGAATCGCAATTAATTAACAATTAATTCGGTTAACAGATAAAAGCACTATAAACGAGGACGAGTGGAGTGCTGTAACAGAGTGGATTGAGAAACAAACAGGAGAAGGTCCTTGGGTAGTCTTACCAGGAGACAATAATCAAGAATTGTCTCAAGAAGATGAGGAAGAATTGCTTAAAGATGTGCAAGAGAATAGTAGAGATGAGGAGAAAAGAACGAGATGTGAAGTGACGAGTATTGTGCTGAGCGAAATAGACAAATCCCATGGAGGTAAATTTTTACCATCAATTAGTTTTATAAAATTAGTTAATTTTAAGTATAAAAATAAATTAAACCAATTCTATGTTTTCAATACAGGTGAAGAAAATGAACAAATGGAAACTTTAGAATGTACAGTGTCCAAAATCACTGATAGTAAAACTAAAAACGAGGAAGTCTTAGCATTGGTGAAACAATTCTGCGAATCCTCGACGAAAATGCTGAAACAATACCAAGATGTCTTCTTGGGTGCTCAGACAACTGTTTCTAAGATGGAAAACATTCAAGGGTTCATTGTTGATGAATTCAATAAACAAAAAGAAGTGTTTGTCAAACAGACGAAAACTCTTGAAGACAAAAATAATGAGATCCGTAAACAAATAAGAGATGTGAATAATGAATGCAATAAAATGCATAAATATTATCAAAAAATAGTAGATAGAGATGAGAACAGAACGAACAGTAGTACATCCTGTAGCGAAAATGATGCATTGAAGACTGAAATTTCTAAAATAGTACAACAAGAATTGAAAAAATTCAAAATAGATGAGAATAGGCGTGAATCTCAAAATTCTGACAGTTTAGCAAACAAAGTAAAAGAAACTCTAAAATTTGAAATTATTAGCAAAGACGTGGGCATGAAACGAGACTATAAACTTACAGTAAATTCAAAATTTGAACATTTTTATGATTATTTTACATCCGAATTGAGGGCTCATGAATTATTACATGTAATTGATCCTAGTAATCCTTCAAATAGAAATTTTGATGCTAGTATTATTGAAAAACATAAATTTAAAGTTCGAGATATTTTAATTAATCATTTAGATCAGAACTATCATTCTAAAGTAATTGAAATTAAAGATCCTGTAGAAATCCTAAACAAAATTAAAGAACTTAAAAGATGTGAAACTAATCTTACCTCAAGTACACTTAGAAAACAATTATATAGTATGCAATATTTTCCAAATAAAGAAAAAGCTTTAGAGTTTTGTGAGAGATTTGAAGATGTTATTAGAAATTATGAAAACTTGTCCGGAGTATTGCCACTGTCAGAAATTGAGAAGAAAGACACATTTTATAATGCTATAATGACTACTGTTCCCGATGTTCAATCGGTTGAATTCATGACAAAGAATTCAACTGGTGAAGGACTTAGCTATGAAAAATTGAAACTTTTCATATTACAAGCAGAAGCCAATAAAAATCAAGCGACGTTACCCGAGACACGGGCTGCTATGCAAATATATCAAGGAGAAGACAAAAGAGAAAGATGTTACGAGTGTGGTGACATGGGTCATTTGGGTGCTGATTGTCAGTTCCAAGGGACTGGACTCAAAAAATGTTATAAATGCCTTCAGGTAACCATATAGCAGCTAACTGTCCTTTGAATAAAAAATTCAAATACCGGAAAAGGTAAAGGAATGAGTCGCGGTTACAACAGAGGACAGTATAATCCTGTGAACAGGAGATCCAAATTCAGTCAGGACACTAGAAGTCAAACTTGGAAACGGAAATATTCCGATGAAAGATGCGGAGATGAGAAAAGATTCAAAACTAATCGAGGGAGAGGTGGCTATAAAAATTTCAAAAATGACAAGAGGACTCAACAGAAGCCAAAGCAGGCAAATTTATTAGAAACGAAGCAAGACAAAGGTAAGATGTCTTTAAAAAATCCTTTTTATTCTCAAAGTCAATTTTACTTACAAGAGTCTGATCTTAACAATTATTGGGGCAAAGATATTTCCGAACAAAGTAAAATATTTACCAGATTTCTTGCTGACTCGGGTGCAACAGAGCATTTAACTAATAGTAAAATAATATTCACATCATTTGATGATGCAGATCATGGTAAAATTAGATGTGCAAATAAAAATGAATCCGCAGATTTGAAAACGGAGGGAGTGGGTAAAATTGAAGTTTCACTAAATAATAATAAATCTGTTGAAATAGAGAATGTTATATATGCTGAAGCCTTATCAGAAAATTTATTGTCACTAAGAAAATTTGCAGAGATGGGCCTTAGTATTTATCTTGACAATAAAGAAATTGATATATTTGATCCAGTTTCAAATGAATCTTTCATTACTGGAGTTCATAACAGACCCTATTGGGTAATTGAATTTGAAATTAGCAATAGTCACAGTAATGACGGAAATAGCTTTGTAAATAGAAAAATAATTGCGAATTTAACTTCGGATAGATCAGACGACTGTAATGAAGTAAGATACAAAACGAGAAGTGTGACTGCGAGAGAATGTTTAGAGAAAAGTGATTCGAATGCAAGTGAACAAGTACGAGACGACATTGAAAATAGTATTGACATTGGTAATGATGATGTTAGTAATAATGATATTAGTCTTGATAAAGAATTTATTGATAATGGAAAAGATGAGCTATCGGTAGAAAAGTTACAAGTAGCCAATAATGACAATACAATAGAATCCAGAAATTTAGAGTCTAAAGCAGAGAGAGAAAAGAATTTTATGTATGAAAATTCAAACTTTGACACGTCAATTTGGGATAGGAGATTTCATGATATAGATGAGTTACCGATTATTGAATTATCAGAAAAGGAATCCCCATTTGATGAAAAATACAAAAGTTTCGCAAAAAATAATAAAGCGATGCTCTGGCATGTAAGGTTAGGGCATGCATCAATAAATTATTTAAAAGCCCTTCAAAGTAAATTTCCAGAAAACGCTAGTCTTAAAAGTGCAATATTTGATAATTCTATTTTAGATTGCGAAGTATGTATGGTAGCGAAATTTAATAAAAGACCATTCAACTCAGTACGTCGGCGGGCAATTGAAGCTCTTCAAATAATTCACTCCGACATTATGGGACCTATTAGTCCAGCATCTCACCCCAAAGGCTATAAATTCATTGCTGTTTTTGTTGACGATTATTCTAGACTAGCCATGGCATATTCGATGAAAGCAAAAAGTGATACAGGTCACTGTTTTGAGGCATTCGTGAGAAGTGCTCGAAATTTATTAGGTAGAGATGCTAAAGTTTGTTACTTACGTACAGATCAGGGTACCGAATATACAGGAGGCTACACGATTGAGGTATTAAAAAGACTGGGGGCAGAGCAACAGCTAGCAAGTCCTGATACACCTGAGCACAACGGGGTAGCCGAAAGGTTTAATCAAACGATACAAAAGAAGGTGAGAGCATACATGTATGATGCGAAGCTGCCTGAAAATATGTGGGACCTTGCGTTGAGTGCGGCAGTGTATGCATATAACCGAACACCACACAAGTCTAATGATATGATTACACCTATACAAAAATTTGCACCGAATCATAGTTATGACATTAATCAGCTGAGACGTTTTGGTTGCGTAGCGTATATTAAAGTGCAAAGAAAATCCGGTCCTAAATTTAGATTCGAAGGCAGACGCGTGATTTTGTTAGGATATACACCTACCGGTTATCAATTCTTAAAACCAGAAGAGGGGAAATTTTATGAGAGTAGAGATGCTCGATTTAATGAAAAACTAGTGTACGGTGATAAGTATGATAAAAATAGTATAAAAGATTGGCCGGTTGAGGAAGTATTAGTCAATAAAGAGAAGTGGTTCGTTGAATTTAATAAAGATGAGTTAGAGTTTTTAAAACCGGAGGGAGAGACAAAAAGGAAAAGAGGACGACCGAAGAAACAACAAAAATGTTTAACAGATGCGAATAGCAATATAGAAAACTTAATAACCGACAATAGTTTTTCTGAAATAATCGATGAGACGAATAAAAATTATGCTAACCTAATATTTAATCAAGAAATAAATAGTGAGATGAGTGGTATCAGTGAAAGAGTTTACTATGCAATGTTAGCACATATTCAACAAGATCCGATATCCTTTAAAGAGGCGATGGATTCAGAAGAACGAGAATTGTGGCAAACATCTGTAAGAGATGAGCTAAATTCTATGTATAAAAATAATGTTTGGTCATTAGTCGATAGACCCACTAGAATGAAAAACGGCAATAAATTGAATATCATAGACTCCAGGTGGGTGTTTAAAAAGAAAATTGAAAATGACAATCAAATAAAATATAAAGCACGCTTAGTAATAAGAGGTTTTAAAGATAACAACAACTATGATCTTAGAGAAACCTATGCCCCTGTATCCCGATTACCTTTAATAAGATGCGTTTTTAGTATTATTAATAAGTATGATTTAGAGATTTGCTATCTGGATGTAAAAACTGCATTCCTAAATGGAATTATAGATGAGGAAATTTATATGGAAATCCCAGAAGGTGTAGATATTACACAAGAGATGAGAGAAACTAAGGTGTGTAAATTGGAACGAGCTTTGTACGGCCTGAGAATTAGTCCAAAAAAATGGAATCTGAGATTCACCGAAGTAGCCTTGAGTTTAGGCTTGAAAAATCACGAAAGTGAGCCATGCTTATTTATTTGGAGAGAAGGAGGAAAAATTCTTATTCTCTTATTGTATGTAGATGATATCATATTAGCTTCTAATGACAAAGATAAAATGATAGACGTAAAGTCAAAACTTAAAAAAGAATTTGAGATGAGCGATATGGGAGAACCAAAAGAATTTCTGGGAATTTCAATACATCGAGACAGACAAAGTCGAGAAATCATTCTTAGCCAGGTGAAATACATAAACAGAGTTTTAACAAAATTTAAGTTTAGTGAAGCGAACCCACAGAGAACTCCCATGGTCACTACTCAAGTGGCTAATAGAGAAAGAAAATTGAGAGAAGAAATTATAGATAATGACGTATTAACCACAACAGAAACAACTAGAAATATTCCTTATAGAGAAGCTATAGGTAGCCTATTATACTTGGCTGGGGCAACTCGACCAGATATATCTTTTGCGGTGAATGTATTAAGCAGACATCAAATCAACCCTACTGAAAGTGATTGGTTAATGGTCAAGAGAGTCTTTAGATATCTTAAAGGAACCACAAATTTAGGATTAAGATATACAGGTGAGCGAAATGACCTACAAGCTTACTCTGATGCGAGCTTTGCAGATTGTAAAGGCTCTCTAACAACCTGCGGGTATGTAATAAAATTGTTTGGGGATACAATATCTTGGCGAACCCATAAACAACCATATGTAGCACTGTCTACATGTCAAGCAGAATATGTAGCGATGAGTGAAGCGTGCCAAGGGCTGATTGCTATAAGTAATTCAATTGAATTAATCTTGAACAAAGTCTTTTACCCGATAAAATTATGGTGTGATAATAAGGCTGCAGAGACGAGTGCGAAAACCAACGGTGGTAACAAATTAAGACATATGACTGAGGTGCGAGAACATTATGTAAAAGAATGTGTAGAAAGAAAGTTTGTCAAAATAGAATGGATCCCATCAAAAGATCAGATTGCTGATATATTTACTAAACCCCTTTCGTTTGATCTGCATAAATACTTGACCGATAAGATAATGAATGTTAAAATGGACCAATGCTAAATTCTAATTTGTTCTGTTCATGTTTCAGGAAAATAGGTTCAAAGGAGAGAAAATCGACGACATAAATATTTGTCAATGAATTGTAATAATGTTATTTTATAATTATGTTATTATAATAGAAAAGAGATATTCGTTATTAGCCTAATACTATAGGCGTTTGTACTGAATAACTTATATAATTATATTAATAAGTTGTAATACTGGTGGAAGACGGCTAGTCAGGAGGGAGTGTTGGAACTAGCGCCTAACCGTCTTGCCCCTGTATGTAGTTGAGTTGGCATTAGTGCTACTTTAATTATTAATATTTTGTCGTTAGAGAAACGTACCGTTTCCGCCTTGCAGAAATTGATTCCTGTAACTACTGGTAACGTGACAATAAACAACGAAAAATATATTTTGTGTGTTTTATTAAAGTGCCTTAAAAACCTAATTTTCTATCAATATTAATTCTAAAAAAGTTTCTTTAGTTAGTTTGCAGTTTTTACTTATATCATTCCACATAAATCGTCTCCGTTACTGAGTTGGCAAATATTTTTAGTAATTTACATATATATATATATATATATATATATATATACACTCATGTCTAGTAGACAAAAGGAACAAATCAAAAATGGAGTCGAATTAATTTTTATTCAATCGGTTCGCATCCTGGGACAGCTGTTTTGGCCTTTAGGCATCATCAGCCAGGCTATCGAACCGATTGAACTAAAAATCAACTCGACTATAATGATCAAAGATCAAGGTGAAACAACTAATACATTAGTGTCGCCATCTACGAATGCAAAGTAGAAAATGGATGTGGAGAAGGTATAGGTATTACAGCCACTACGCAAGAGGTATCTCTTGATATACATAGTGGCCAACCAAACTTTCTTGGTATTTTTACCACCAACTACACTCATGTCTAGTAGACAAAAGGAACAAATCAAAAATGGAGTCGAATTAATTTTTATTCAATCGGTTCGCATCCTGGGACAGCTGTTTCGGCCTTTAGGCCTCATCAGCCAGGCTACTTGTTGTAAAGGACCAATTTTTTCGATAAATGTTTCGAAACTGTCTTTGTCAAATGCAGAATTTTGAAAATGTTGTATAAAGACTTGCATTTCTTTCTTTAATTCAGATGTAAAAACAAACATTTCTTGATCTAAATCATTGTGCCATTTAATAACGACTTACAAGAAAAACGGAATATTGTTTTCCCTGCATCATTTTACAAGTAGCCTCGGCGTAAACATCTGTTTCGGTCAAAATAGTAAAAAAACCGCCGTCAATAAAAATATGGCCGATACTGGCAATTAGAGCCATGTTAAGGTGCATACCTCCAAGAGTCAATAGACACACACACATCCAAAATAATATCTACCTAATCGCAGTTAAAACAAAGACTTTTAGCAACTGAATCAAGTTATCGGCCAAATTTGTCAGGAATAGACAGGTCGCATTATGCGTATGCAGGAAGCGGAGAGATGTCTGCTAGTTAGAAAGCACAATAATTAAACGCGGCTGCAGAAACTTTCAAGTTTGCGTATTTATTGTTTAAAAACTATGATACTTAGAATAGTGATTCTTGTTTTAAAGACTTCCTTGAAGCTTTAGCTTTATTTGGTACGCAGATAGTTTGGTGAAATTTTGAAAAATAAAAAAGTTTCTCGATTACTGAAAATAGTGCTGCAAAAAAGTAAAGATTAAAGTTTTGTCTAGCATTACAAAAAAACTAGGTTTTCTTAACTAATGAAACTAACGCAGTAATCTCCGCTTACGTTTGTTCTGCCGATTAAAAAAAAAGTTGAAAATATCTTGTTTAGCTCCGGAGATATCGCGAGGTAGGTGTGAAAAAGTAATAAAACATTATTTTGACAGATTTTTGACAAATTTCGCAATAAAAAGTGTTGTCCCTATTAAAAAATGTTGTGATTGCCGATTTCAGATGGCCAGGGACCTATTCTATCATTTTGTAAAGACCACATGTGGTTGTACCTAAAAAAAAAAGAATCCAGAAGGAAGCGACTTTTTCTCCGTTTTTCAGTCGACTACAAGTTGTTATTTTGAATGGCGTATCTTGGGGTAGTTCTGTTAGTTCTACAACTAGTTCCCTTTTTACAATAGATGTTTATGGCATTGAGGTCCATCAAAAGAAACAAATGAAAAAAAAAATGGAAAAAATAATCTAAAAAAATAAAGTTATATATTAATGACGGGGAATTACTGCAAAAAGTTGTTAATTGGAAAAACTTACCTTAACTTTGTTTTTCGGCATTAACACACACACAAACACAGATATTATAATTTTGGGTTGGCGCTTCTCTCAGTAAAAACTCTTCGGTTTAAGTTTGTCTAATTATGTGTATTTCTTACGCGTTGTAATAGGTTCCGTTTTCGCGGGTGAAAAAATATCTAAAAAAAATTAATAGGATACACTGTATTTAAAACAAGAAGACAAAATAAATAGCTTTTTTCAATTTAGCGATTGGAAAAAAGAACAACACATAAAAATATTTTTAAGAAATAATAGCACACACTGTATTTAAAATAGTTTAAAAAAAAGTATGTGTTCAATTTAACGGTATGGATTGGAAAATAGAACAATATTGAGACCTAAACAGCACACACACCAATAGTACCTATAAAATGACAAATAAAGTACATTTAAAATACCAAAAGTTAAAAACTTAAATTTCAAATATCACTATTTTTCACTTGCTGCTGCTACTGCTGCTGCTGGATGAACGATGAAAATGAATGAAATTTGGGAGAAGCGTCGCTTGATAATACTTGGTTGTTCGAAAACTGCAAACACTGCACTATCAGCGTCCTATTCTTGACCGATTTAATAAATGGTACCTACTATTGTATTATTGAAATAATGTAACTGGCACAATAAGAATTCCATTGGTATGTGTATGGTGCTTCTTGAAGTAAATGCAATTCAAAGACATCAAAATTTTCCTTATCGCACTCAGATCTAAAATTCCCCAAGATCAATCTGCGATAAGAGATTTAGTTACATCTACAGATTCCTTAGGTTGTTAGTAATACTTTGCAACTTATTTCACTTCAACATCGTGCCTAATAAGCGAGCTACAGTGTTTTGCTCATAACTAGAGAACCGTATGTGGTATCGATGTGGTATTGTTGTCACATTAAGTTCACCGTAATTTAATTTTTCACATCCATGAAGCAGCTGAAGTGCTGAGTTACGTGCGTCACGTGATGCGTTAACGTGTCATGTAATGCGTAAAGTGACGTTTGACGTTTCAAATATGATGTTTGACGGGTAACGTGTCCCGTGATACGTAAAAGGACGTTTGACGTTTAAAATATAATGTTTGACGGGTAACATGATACGTGAAGTGACGTTTGATGTTTTCATGACTTGTGCGTAATGAAGACCCATGTCTTCTCCACTTCACATGTCTGTTTGTTCGACGTCAATCGGACCCTTAGTAACAAAGTTTTATGCTAATGTCAATATGGCACCACCACTGACGATTGATGTTTGACGTGCCACGTGACGTTTGACGTTTTTTCACCATCATTTTCCATCGTATGTTATTCTTAAGCCACCTGGTATAAAACGGACCAAAAATGGAGCAGTAACGTCTCAACGACGAACGTCTCACGACAGTAAGAATTTGGCTTTCACGCACTTGCGCACTTTGAGATTTTTAAATTCACATGTTTCTATCGTGCGACGTTGTGAATTATCACTTGTTCAAGTTGTCTTGTCGTGGTGTTTCTTGACGACGAGAAGCATTTTTTTAAACTATTATAGGTATACCTAGTTATATGCTGAAGATGAATCTGAATGTAATATAATATTATTAATAAAATATTGCATTAACAATTTGTGTTCTTTCAATATTTCAACAAACATAATTGAAAATCTTTAATAAAAATTTGTTATTGCAAACTGACCCCAGTTTTAAATAACTAGATAAGTATTATACAGTGTGTTTTTTGTAACGATGACTAGGATTTTACATGGTAAAACTCTAACTTATGTGAAACTAAAAATAGGTACATGATTTCTAATGCATTAAGAATAGCTAGGTACATTTTAAAAATGCCTTAATAGTGTCGAGAAATGTGAAGGATATTTCCAAACAACTTTGAAGCTCAGAAAAAATTATACTTTTCAAATTCCTCGTATGATTTAATTCATTTCAGGTGAATACCTATGTCATCACTTTGAGATGACTGATATTTTAAGAGGTTGAAATGTGCAATTTTTCCAAAATTGAAAGCCTAAAAATAATACATTGTACCTACTATACCTACCTATACCTAATAGAATCGAAATCAGGAAAGATGACGTAAGACATCAAGTGTTATTTCCTGTACCATTTCCAAAGTGATATCGAAATAAGCTCTGAAGGTGAGTATTTATGTACGAGATCGTCATAGATTTTTAGTTACCTACCTACCTATCCAAAAAATAACAAAAATCTTGAAAGGATGGCCTCCCCAAGGTTTCCTGTCTACAATGGAACCGGCAACGTCGCACGATAGGAACCTGTGAATTTAAAGATCTCAAAGTGCGCAAGTGCGGGACAGCCAAATTCTTACTGTCGCGAGACGCTCGTTCTCAACGCTCGAACTAAAAATGGCGGACAGATGACAAGTGACGGATAAAATATGACAAGTGACAGATGACAGATGTTGCTACCTCTATCTTACACATTAGCACCTCCACCTAAAAGAGACCGCCCTCTCTAACACATTGATCTCCCTATGTTGGTAGTTAGGGCCTAATAGCTTATCTACTTCTAGTGAAAACTTGGCACTCCTTGAACCACTTATTTCTGCGCTAAATACAGATTCGCCTAACCTAGTTCGCATATCCTACTTTTGAAATAAAATATGATTTTTCATCAATCTTTCAATTGATAATTTGAAAATCCCAATATAAAACTACTGAAACTTCAAATATATTTCCACTTGACAAACTGCTTACAAATAGAAGTCTTACGCGAAGGTGTGTTTAGTAATTAGTTCAGAATCTCATTTGGAATAAAAAGGGATTGGAATAATCCATTGGCTAGGATGATTAGCACACGTGGTACATCACAACTAATGAAAATTTGGTTCTGCTTTCAGAGGCTGAACATTGGGATGATGCATGTGAAGTTTCGGAGCAGTGCCAAAAATTGAAATTCGCAGAATGCTCTACGCTCACAAAAAAATGTAAATGTATGGAAGGCTTCGAGAAGGTGGGAGAAAAATGCTGGGAATCTAAAGGTAAAATGCAAATAATTCAGTTTCTGGTTATTTTCATAGTTTCAGTCATTCATAGTTGAAACGTGAGTAAATAAGTATGTACCATGATTGGCGAACACCATATTCACTTCATTGTAAGTTCGTTCAGTAAGCTCGTACCAACTCCTGAGCTTAGTTGCCTAGAAGCACCTTCCATTTGTGAAACAAATTTTCTCACCTCTTGTCATATGCCAGCCTATTAACAAATTGTTGAGTAACTCATCTCAAGACCACGTACTAGTTCACATTGTGATTTTGGGAAGTTCACTGAAGCTTGTGCTTTCACAACTTGAAGTAAAGTTAGGGTGTCATTGGGAGATTGATTTATTAACACTAACTAATTATAATAACATCTCAACAATAATAGTATAAATTAACTGATATCAATAATTGAATAGAATCATAATTGACTTATAGAATAGTATTGGATAAATGAATCTTAAATAATGATGACTAATAATCTATTTCGTCTCGTTCCCAACTACCTATATATGTACGTCCTAGGTCCAGTACGTATAAATATTACGTGAGAGTTGCTCAACCTTACCGACATCACATATTGTTATTGAACGTGTAGACTTGACCATGATAGCCTAATTATTTAATGTGCACATCATAGAGAAATAATATATGCATTTTTTTAAAAACATTGGGATCCAAGTATAACAAAGATGACAATCGGAGAGCTTTAATGGAGCGGACCAGTATTGTAGCCTTGAGAGCCAATTTTCTGCATAATTATATGGAAAACCTTTCAAGTACTCACCTAAGAGAACTTGTATTTTTGGATGGAGCATGGATCTGTTCGGAGGGAAATAAAACAAAGTCTTGGCAAGACAACAGCACTAAAAGTGTATGTAAACCAGATGGTTATGATGGTAAGCGTTTTATAATTGTCCATGTTGGTTCTACCAAAGGATTTGTCTCTGAAACAAGTTTATTATTCTGTTCAAAATCTCAAGTTGCTGATAATCATGAAGAAATGAACAATGAAGTATTTATGAAATGGATAAGTACCTACCTACTCAATTAATTCCCAACTTAGAAGAGCCATCTCTTATTGTTATGGATAATGCTCCATATCATAGTGTTCTTTTAGAAAAGCAACCTTCTACTAATTTGACAAAAAATGAGGTTGTTACATGGTTGATAAAAGACAACATTAAGTTTGATCCAAAGCCTACAAAACCTGAATTGCTACAAATTGCAAAAATAAATAGAAAAGGAAATGTGTATATAATTGATGAGTTACTACGAGAACATGGTCATGAAGTGCTGAGACTACCACCATATCATTGTGAATTCAACGCTATTGATTTAATTTGGGCAAATTGTGAGTCATATTATAATAAATATATTGGTGAAAATAGGTATTCAGATAGTTCTGTTATAAATATGTGGAAAGAGGCACTAGGACAATGTAATCAACAAATTTGGGAAAGATGTGTTAGGCATACCCATGAAATTATACAAAAGTGGTATGCCCGAGAGCGGAGTATAGTTGATATTAGCATTCAACCAATTAAAATAGATATAAATACTGGGGATAGCTCATCCGATTCTGACTATAAAGAAAATTAAATAAAATCTCTTGTATATATCTATGAGTCTCAAATATACTTATTTGAAATATTTATTGATTTTTCCAACCCAAAAGATTTTTATTTTACATTGTTGAACTGTATCGGTGGTAATGGTTGCCAGCCATAACCCCAACAGGGCAATTCTGATTTGCAAAGTTTCTACTGATGAAGTTGTTATTAATACTAACTCTTATGCAAGTAAATTTGCTTAATAGCAAGTTTGCAGAATAGCCCTATAAAACTCTGGAAAACTAGCAGTTTTTTCAAACTAAAGGTTTAGGTAGCACATTGCTAAATGGCTGTAAAATAATCACAAATATCTATTACACCCGCTTCAATACAATAATAAATAACGTTCACCGTCATTTTAACCACATTCTAATTAAACCATATCTATACGACCCACGTGTTACTGAAGAGGGATTTATAGTTTGACGTACTGTAAACGTAGACGCACTGTGAAAAGATTAACTATTGGAATTTACGTACCTTGCTTATACAGGAACGTAAGTGCATGACGTAACGTAAAGGGGAACGGACTGGAACGGAAGAGCTGGCCAACTTTTATCTTTTTACAGTGCGTTTTTACGTCCGGTCAATCAAAGGAAATAATTTTGTGTGTTGTCAGCGTGGCTATCAGCTGTCATTTAATGTTGTGTTTTTGAATGTATAATACAAAATTTGAAGCTCAAACAACATAAGACACAGGCTGTAGATGATTTGTATACTTTCTAGGTTAATTTGAATGTCGCGAGTTACGTTACCTCTGCCCATGCGCAAAATTTCCGTTCCGTTTATTTATAACTACAAAAATTTTTACATACCCTTCGTTACGTATCCAGTGCGTCTACGTGTGGTATACGTTAACAGTCCGTCAATCTATAAATCCCGCCTTAATGTATTGATGTGTTGCGTTTGTGTATGAATGATGACGCATGGGAAAATATCCACCAAACCAATAAAACGTATTATTGATAATTAGTCATAAATTTCAATACATTTTAATTCTTGTTTTTAGGCAATACCAAAAGGCATCACACCTTCCCTTCCATAGAACGAATAAATTCACTTGAAATTCCTTCCCTTTTAATGGAATGAAATTAATTAACCATCCTGTAGATAGACGATATGACTTATTATTAATTTACTAATACTAATTTACAATAACCTTTAGATTGTTTATTTATAGTTTTTGCTGATTAAGCACTGTCTTTTGCAATGGTTCATTTTCACTTAATAGCTTGTCCTGTAATGTGAATGTTTTTATTATTGTTGTTTATTCACTACTCGCACCTAACGACCTTTTCACTTTTTGTTTACAATTACACCTCTGTGATTGTAAATGGACCTGTGTACTGAGATTCAAATTTGGTTCCGTTTTTCCTCTATTGAAACTGAATCCCCTATTTTAAAATCAATTTGATTTGCTACTTTGTCTTTGTCTTTTTCATTTAACTGAATATTCTCCTGTCCTCCGATGAGCTAGTTGAAGTTTATATTTTAAATTATTTTTATAGGCATCAATGTTAAAACATGGGTCTATTTCATTAGTGAGATTATCCGGTAAATTAATACGTCTTCTATACACTAATTCAAATAGCGTATTTGATATAAATTTGGAGCAGTATTATAACAATAAGCAAATATTTTGCACCATTCTTCCCGATCATTCTTACTCTCAATAATGAAATGTCTCACAAACTTATTCAAAGTTTCATGCAACTTTTCGCAACTTCCTATCAATTATTGATGATGATGAGCTGTTTAAAAATTATGTTTAATTTCCAACATTTTTGTCAGAGCGTCAAATACTTCGTTTTTGTATTATGTCCCTAAATCTGAGCTTATTTGTTTGTAAAGACCATAGGTTGGTATGAAATTTCCAAAAATTCCACGTGCTATAGTATTGGCTTCTTTATTTTTTACCGGAATTATTATTGCATATTTCCTTAACTCACATAACATCACCATTTTCACTATGTGAAAAAGGACCTAAAGTATCTATGTACGTTATATCCCAAGGTTTAAATGCTGTACCTATCTGTTAACACGAATTCTTTTTTGGGATTCATCTCTGACTTATTAACTTGACATTTATGACTTTCTTTTATACAGGATGATCAACTTTTGTGACAAAGTCCGTTATATCTGTTATTATACGAAATACCAAAAAAAGTTATCAACACAAATAGGAGGCAGCTATATGCTTCACATTTTGAAATAAGTTAAAAGTATACAGGGTCTTCCATAACACTGTACCGAATCAAACAATATGTTTTTTTTAAATGAAACACCCTGTCTTTTATTTTAAATTTAAGAACCACTTTACTTCCTCGTTACAAGGATACAACGTTGTTATGTGTTATACAGGGTATTTAAAAAGTTATTACCAAATTTCTATGAAAATCGTAGCAAGTTCAAAGTCTTGTTTAAAAGAAAAGGGGTACAAGAGCAATTATGACGTGTAGTAGCCATAGTTTTAAAGTGATTGTCAAACTTCATAAAAATGACTGATTCTGCTAATACTGTTTAAATTTAATACAGGGTACGTCAAAACACAAACTTATTATTTGCTCAGTTTTTTTAAATGCACCACCCTGTATTTTCCATCACCATCATAAACTACAGTCGTTGCAGTTTAATTTAAACCAAGTATTCCCTATACCTAAATTTAATAGTTTTGGAAATATTTCAAATTGTATTGGAAAAAGGGATATTTCATGAATTAAATTTATTATTTTTATGTACTCTACTATTTCCAATTATCAATAAACAAAAAACTATTAAACAAATTATATGATACAAAAATTATTATTTTTATTGTATAAGCGTCAACACAGGCCTGAAGACGGTTTTCGAATGATCTGCATACGTTTGTAAGCATTTGTAGCGTAACATTCTTTCTTTCTCTTATCCTTATGCCTTTTCAGGCGTCGGATTGGAGTTCTTCCTGAACCCATTTTTTCCATTCTTTTCTGTCCCTGGCCAATGCCTTCATCTCTCCTAAAATGTTTCCTTTGTTCTTTCCAATTTCTTCAATCTGGTCTATGTAATGGATGTTATTATCCTTTGATACTTTTGTAGATTATAGCTATGGAAGGGCCTCTGACTGGGTGGTGTTGCTGGTCCCTCGGAGGGTCATCTTACAGGAATAAAACAACTACCTGTAGCACTGGGATACGTTCTATTTATTACTTAAACTTACTACTATACATTATACCCAAGTAGCAAAATAATGGCATTATGAAACTAAACTATTTTATAAGGGTTTTCTTAAGCCGAATTAAGGAGTATTTTATCACTTAAGGAGTTCGATTGCGACATTTTTGTGTATGTAGCTAAACGTTTTTATAATCATATCGTATAATTAATTATACAATTCACCTTATAAAGATAAAACTTGGTTTTGGTTAATATATTGTTTAACAGTTTTATACCGCATTATAAGACCGCTTTAAAAACATTATCAAAAACTGTTTTAAGTGCTTTATAATGATTATATTGTTTCTGTATAACACCTTTAGATTCTGCGTTAAAAAATTGTTTTGTAAAAGTTATATACAAGCTGTATAATATCTTCGTAATAAGATAAATGAAACAGTTTTATTACGACAAAGCCAAATTCGTTATAAAATACGTATAAAATTGTTTTATTGTTTACCTATAATGGCGTCGATAACCTCGTTATAAATAGCTTAGCGAACAAATTAGTAGTATTTTGGACAAACTAATTACAGTTTCTGCGCTATAACTACTGAATAAAATATTTTTATAAGTGATTACGTTTTCACCCTTAAGAGAAGACTAAAGAGCTAAATAGTCACAAATTTCCGCAATATATAAAATTAACATATCCTCAACCTCAAATAAGTGTTATTGCATTTATCATTTATATCATATCTTATAATTCCTGAATATAATATAATATGGATTTATTACCCTGAAAAAAGTTAAAAATGAGTGGACAGTTCAAAAGAAATGTAAAAAAATATATTTTTGCTAGTCTCCACTATTTTGAACATATTATTTATTCACATTGTAAGCTGAAACTAAAAATCTCAACTATAACCAAGAAAATTTGCAGGTTATGTTTCAAAAAGGAGATAAATGCAGCACAAAAGAACTGATCTGTTGTAAAGTGCAGCTTCGAGACACTCTATGACACTATTCTGTTATTTCTGTTTCTTCATCCTTATCTCTGCGTTTCTTGAAGATGCTTGTTGCTTCCTGCTTATACGATAGTCGCCGAAAACCGATTTACAAGGTTGCCACACGTAGCAAAACTTGAGGGAAATCAAATTAATGTGCCGTATCAATATCAATAATTAAATTGCCTAGAAACAACACCACCAAGAACGACAACAAATATTAAGGCATTAAGGTCCTGCTTAAGTTATTGAAGTAAACAGTTTTCAGTAAAATTAAAACAAATACTCTAGTGTATCTTAAGTACAAAGTATTAGTGTCCATCCATTGATCTCAAACAGTCACAGTGAGTACTAGATCTACTTATTACACAAACTTTTTGTATCTTCAATCTGGTTTTGTTGTGGGAAGTTTCAGACAGGTTTTTCGGAACCTGTCCTAATTACCGTAAATTAACCAGAGACGGCCTAAGGATATTGTCTAAAGCATGTGAAGATGACAGATAAAATTTCAATCGATGGAATAAATCCATCACAACAAACCTACTCCAACATACTAGCTACACATAAATACCCTACGAAGGAACAAGCCATTATCCTTACATCAATTGATGGGGCCAAGATTCACGACTACATCGTGGGCGTTGGATCCATAGTCCAACCGAAAAATGTTTTATATGCATCTCGGATCACAAACAACAGAATTTGTATCTACCTTTCTTCCAAAACAACAGTTGATAATCTGATTTCTCAACATAAATCAATTAAAATAAATGGAATCGATACCGAATGTCGACGTTTGATAAATCCGTCACAACGTCTAGTAATATCTAACGTATGCCCAACAATACCCAATACACAAATCGAAGAGGAAATCCAAAAAATGGGAATAAAAACAGTATCACGGATGACATTTCTAAGAGTAGGAATGCCTGAAGCAGATTACAGTCACGTATTGAGCTTCCGCAGACAAATTTTCATATCTCCTCTTGAAAACGAATCCATTCCAGAGTCTTTCGTGATAACAAACGAAAACACCACCTACCGATTATTTCTCTCAATCGATGGATTAAATTGTTCCGTATGCAAAACCATAGGTCACGAAGAATCCACTTGTTTAAAACAAAAAGACTCACACACCTCCATAGAAGAAAAGGATATCGAAAATAACCCTAGGCAGATGAAAACATCCAAAACAAACTCTGCAGAAGAAACAAGCAGCACACAAAACATAACAGAAACCACAACAAAGACAACAACTGAGAGCTTCTTATCTGAATCACCAAGAACGTTCCCAATCAATCCTACCACACCTCAAACTTCCATGGCAATGGCTTTCTCAAACGACATAAAATTTTCCAAACCAACATTGAAACAGAATCCACAACAATAAACTTCCTCCCTCACCACAAAAAGACAAATTTCAACATCACCTGAATGTTTAGAAAGCCCATCCATCACTTTCACTCAACCTATGGATCCATCCAAAACAAAAACAAAAAATAGCAAGAAAAAATACAAATCAACTAGTGAAGAACTTTCCATCATGCTAGAAACAATTAAGGATCAAATTGAAAATCGAAGCCCACCTTTTGTTTTGAGTTTCAATGAGATCTGTGACTTCCTACAAAACACTATTGGTGCTTCAAACCCTGAAATAATCGCACCTGATTATTCAAATGAACCATCCGAATTACTCGAAATTCTAAATTACATCTATAAAAACATAAGAAATAAAACCTTGAAAAATAATATCACGCGACTTAAGAAAAGATTATTTGCTACTAGCATCTCAACAACAGATTTAAGCGACAGTGACACATTATCTCAACATTAAATTAATGTGATGGATTCATTTATTCTTCAGTGGAATTTGAACGGTTTTTTCTGCCACCATGAACAATTGAAACTACTCATAAATAAATTATCTCCTCAAATACTTTGCCTTCAAGAAACCCATCTCAAAAATCAAACAAACGTTCGCCTAAAAGATTATGTGGCCTACCAAAAAAACAGGAACACTGATTTTTCTAGCGGCGGAGTAGCAATATTTGTAAAAAACGACAATGAATCAAAGGAAATTGTCATAAATACAAACTTGGAAGCGATTGCAGTATCGGTTATTCACAAAAAAAAGATAAATATATGTAATGTATACTTACCTCACCCAAATCAGACCGACCTAGTTGAATTAAATGACCTAATAAATCAGATTCCACCTCCTAAAATTATTGTTGGAGACATGAATTGCCATAATGTGGCATGGGGCAGTAATAAAACCGATAAAAATGGAAATATTCTGCAAAATAATATAAATGCTTCAAATTTAACACTATTAAACACTGGAGAACCCACAAGATTCAATTCATTCAATGGCACCCTATCAGCTATAGATCTTTCCTTTTGTTCTCCCACAATAACATCCTGGATGAAATGGGAAACCCTAAAATACTTGCATGATAGCGATCATTTCCCCATTAAAATATCCTTACTAGAAAAAGATCCTCCACCAAGCCTTCTTTATCAAACATGGAAAATAAAAGCCGCAAACTGGAGCCAATATCAAAACGAAATAGAAAATAATATCGCAACCTTTGTGCATGTCAATGACGTAAATGAAAATGTCGAAAATCTAAATCGTATAATTCTAAACGCAGCAAATTCCCACATCGGAAAAACTAAATTATGTAAAAAACATCCAGTACCTTGGTGGAACCAAAATATAGCCCAAGCATTGACAGCCAGTAAACATGCGTTTAATACATGGAAAAGACATAAGACAAATGAAAATCTCCTCAATTTCAAAAACCTTAGAGCCAAGACCCGATATTTTATAAAGAAGAGCAAGAAAGAATCGTGGGCAAGTTATGTATCCTCTATAAATTCTTCCACTCCAACAGACGTCATCTGGAGCAAAATTCGAAAAATTCAAGGAAACAATAGTTATAGATCCATATCGACACTATCTCAAAACAACAGACTAGTATCCTCAATAACAGAAATCCCCAATATCTTAGCTGACACTTTTGAAAGAAACTCGAATGATATCAATCTAAATTCCACCTTTCTGGAATACAAAAACTCAGTTGACTGCAACTTTAAAATAATAAATGATAACAACTCTCACCTGAATTTTCCAATAACTTACCAAGAATTTGATTTTTGTCTGAAAAAATTGAAAAATACTGCCCCAGGCCCTGATGATGTTCTATCGTTATTTTTGAAAAACCTTCCATTCAAAGCTAAACAAATTCTTTTAGAGCTCTTCAATAACATATTCTTACAAGAACAATTCCCCAATCTTTGGCGTCAGTCAATAGTCGTACCTATACCTAAACTAAACAAACCGAAAATCGACCCTACTTCATATCGTCCCATTTCACTAACTTGTAATATGTGCAAGCTTCTGGAAAAAATTATCAACTATAGACTAACCTGGCATTTGGAAAATGAGAATATGCTTATACCCAACCAAAGCGGCTTCCGAAGAGGAAGAAGTACTACTGACAACCTAGTAACACTCGAATCTGAAATTCATGAGGCTTTCCTAATGGATCAAAAATTAATAGCAGTATTTCTAGACTTGAATAAAGCTTTTGACACCACTTGGAGATATCATATCCTAAAGACTCTCAAAGAATGGAATATTCAGGGTCACATATTATCATACATAAAAAACTTTTTGAATAATAGAACCTTCCAAGTTAGAGCAAATGGTCAAAAATCTTCGGTAAGACAACTTCAAAACGGAACACCTCAAGGATCCATTTTAAGTCCTACTTTATTCCTCGTAGCTACAAACAGTGTAGTTAAATAAATACGCAAACCTGTAAAAGTGAATTTATATGCAGACGACCTAGTTATTTACATTAAAAGCAAAAACGTAATGTTAGCATCGCAAATTTTACAAACGTGCTTACATAGCTTGGAAAATTGGTCTCTGAAAACAGGCTTCCAATTCTCACCTGAGAAAACACACTATATCGTCTTCAATAAAAAGAAATGCTTAAATAATTTAAACCTCCATCTAAACGAAAAGCCAATATCTAAAGTTGATGAAATAAATTTTCTGGGTCTCACTTTTGACTACAGGTTGAAATGGGAAACACACTTAGCAAATTTACATCGATCATGTCAACCAAGAATAAACTTACTCAAAATTCTATCAAACAGTACTTGGGGTTCAGACACTGCAACCTTACTCGGTCTATATAAATCATTGATAAGAAGCAAGCTGGACTATGGTGCTATCTGCTATGAAACAGCCAATAAAACTTTGCTCAAAAAATTAAACTCCGTCCAATCCACTGCCATAAGAGCATCACTAGGTGCTTTCAGAACCAGCCCCATAGGCGGCCTCCTAGCATTAGCAAATGAACCAACACTGCATCTACGCCGGCAAATGCTCTCCCTAAACTACGTGGCTAGAATATCAGCAAACATCTCCAACTTAGCATATTCCTCAACATTTAAAAATACCACCATGAATTTTTCTAGAAACAAACCCACAAAAAAGTTACCTTTCTACCAAAGAATCCGAAATATGAGTTACGACAATGAGAAATTTAAATCCTCTCTAACATCAAAATCAGATATCCCTCCATGGATCATTCAAATACCACATATAGAAACATCTCTAACATTCTATCAAAAACAGACCACCACTCCAATCCAGATACAAAACTCCTTTAATGAACTAGCATCGAAATTTTCCAAGTTTTCTTTCATTTACACTGATGCTTCCAAAACAACGATTGGACATGCTGCAGCTTACATATGTAAAGATACAAAATTTGCTATGCGTCTGCCACAAAATTGTAGTATATATACTGGAGAGGCGTTTGCTATACTCCATGCCCTCAAAATGTGCAAAACAGCTAATGAAAGCAACTTTCTTATTATCTCTGACTCATTAAGCACCCTAATAGATCTGAAAAATGTATATCCATCACACCCGATCCATGAACTCATTAAAAAGGAACTTTACAACTTGCGAGATAAAAACATCTCTTTTTTATGGGTACCATCACACATGGGAATAAGAGGAAACGAAGAAGTTGACACCTTAGCCCTAAAATCAACTTCAACTGATGATTTACCTCTCCTTACAAAATTTCCCCACACTGATCACAGATCCTCAATAAAAAAATACATTTACCAAAAATGGCAATCGACCTGGAAAGACACTGAAACAAATTTGAAACAAATAATGCCCGAAATTGGAACCAAACTCCCACTACCTTTTAAAAGAAAAGAACAAGTACTAATAAACCGTTTAAGAATTGGACATACACGCATAACACATCAACATCACTTGACAAAAGAAGCCGCACCTTTATGTCAAATATGTAAAACTCAACTCACAGTAAAGCATCTATTACTCGAATGCCCAGAATATGGAAAACAAAGAAAACGCCACAATTTAGGAAACTCGTTAAAATCAATTCTCTCTTCAACCGGAAACGAAGTGCTATCCTATCTCAAAGACATTAACTTAATCTCAAAAATTTAAATTGTGATATAAATGTACCACACTACACTGTAAATGTCTCCCCTGCTAATAACTCTTAGTAGTTGATGCGGGGTTATGTATGTTTAAATAAAAAAAAAAAATATATATATTAAGGCAGGATTGGTATAAAGTTGTAATATGGCCCAATTTAATGGGTCAATAATTATTTTACATTTCATAATGAGTTACGTGTATTCCCTATAATAAATTAAACTGAGCAATCAATGGAGTTGCAGTTTGAAATTTACCAGATATACATGATTCCAAAAGTTTTACGTATCCATGTAATAGGTAGTATAGCGAAACAGAAATCATAGAAGCAAAAATATAATAAATTTGACAACCTCTGAAATCAATAAAATCTTGGACTGCAGTTGTTTGACAAATAGTTTTATAGTGCCATTAAAAACAAGTCTATAAAATCATAAGGTTCTATAGAGTTTCTTATAAATTTAAAACATTGTTTAATGTTTTTATTGACACATAATTATTGCATTAGTTAACGCCATGTTTATTTGTGTGGTTAAGCGTTTGTCGGTAGTCGCCATTGTTGTAGAAAAATATTTTCGGACACAAAAGTACATAATACATATACTTTTTATAGAGGTATATGGTATTATATTTGATTTATTGAACTAATATATGACTGAAAAGGTACTTCCGATCAAAAATAATACCTTTGAATGATATTACACATTTTAATATTTTCATCAGATCGGCTAATTAATGGCTAACTTAAGGCGCTTCTATTTTTTAGTGAATATTTATGTATATTTTATCAGAAAAATTTGCTGCGCAGAAAAATTAGTAGTGCAAAATGAATAAATTAATAAAATACCTTCCCTATATCTATTATTATACATTTTTTTAAGATGGCGATTATTTTATAAGTCCATCTTTTCGAATCATGACAAGCAATGCGCGGCGACAATTATATCAACGTTATTCGATATTTTTGTTGTAAGTTGCCTCACAAAAGAATAAAATAATTGTATAAAATTTAACTTATATCTAGAGGGCGCTAAACTATTACTAAAATGGTTTTAAACCGCTCTATACGATCTCTAAGAAATATAATTATAAAGGTTGCATAGTGCACATTTGGACATATTACAAAATCAATCTGAAATATTTTATTGAGATGATATAAGCAGGATATAATAATATGTTAAAGAATTGAAAGATTTTATAATTTGGGCCTTTTTTGGTTGTATACATATTATATTAAAGCTGTAAAGACCATTATAGGATGATCGTAGTTCTATTAGATATGTTGTATAGCATTTTACAGAGCCTCAATAAAACTGATTTTGCTACTTGGGTACTACTTATTACCTATGAATTGTGATATTCATATTCTAACATAATATTAATAGTCCTTTAAAACACTATCGTTTCCATATTTATACGACAAGTCAAGTTCATCATAAGTAAATATAAATAATACTATTTATGTTTATTTCACGCTTTGAACTTGACTTCGTACGTGCAACTTTCCTACTTCTATTTATGTAACGATTCAACGTTCTTATGATTTATTGAAGTTAGCTTCAAGGGAATTTATGTTTTTTTTAAATATTATTGTTTACTTATTATATTGACCAAAAGGCATCACATGTATTCATTTTCTCTTGGGTCTTCCTCTTAGTCTTTTTCTTGATTTCCCATTTCCACAGTAACATTAAGAAATGCGTTTGTAATTCTGACTTTCATGTCATCAATTGTTGTTGGAAGTTCACGGTACACTAGATCTTTAATATAGCCCCATAAGAAGAAGTCTACTTTACTTAATTCTGGTGATCTAGCTGGCCAATTAATTGGTCCTTCTCTTCCTATCCATCTGTTAGGAAATTGGTTATTCAATTCACCTTGGATCAGTGCGTTGTGATGATAAGGAGCTCCGTCATGTAAATACCATAACTGTTGACGGATGTTGATGGGCACGTTTTCAAGTAAAATAGGTAAATGGTTTACTAAAATGTCTGGATAAACCGTTCACGGTTTCCTCAAAGAAGAAAGGGCCTATAACATAATTACTTAAGATACCTCCCCAAACGTTACATGCGATTGAATCCATCCATTATATGTATTACATTACATAGACTCTTCCCAGATAACACACGAACAAACAATGGATAACCAATGACTATCCACATTGGACATAAGTATCCATAGTATATCCGTTCAGGTCCAGAAGGATATCCTATGGACATCCATTGGATATCCATTTGCCACAAAATTGTACATCCCATGGATGTCCGTTTCGTACTAAGAATGGATATACCTTCTAAAAATATGGACATTCACTGGACATAATAAATAAACCATGGAGAACTCATGGACTTTTCATGGACCTGAACTTGATACGTTCTGTACATGGACATCCCGTGTACTTATTATGGACATGAACTATGTATTTTGTCCACGATTATTTGATAATTTTAACATTTTACGTGTACTTTTTCACTTCACTTCGCATATATTGAAGATTATTCATATTCATACAAATGCCACAATTTATCATTTTACAATTTTCACCGCGACGGGGGTTCGATCCTATGTCTAAAATTCCTCACTTCTCCAAGTCAGCGCCTTAAACCACCATGCTATGCAAAAAATACATGTGGTAGTTTATCAAAATGTGGTATACATACGAGTAAATCGTTTTATATGCAGTTTTTTATATAGTGTATATGATGTATGTCAAAAGCAAAAGTGACGTTTTAAATAATTAAATACTTATTAAATATATAATCCGTTGAACAGCATAAGTAGTAATTAGTAGTTTTTTGTAATAAAGTACAAAAGCTGTCTACACAGTCTAACATCAAATTATTATTTATTTTCATGAAACCACACATGTTCAGCCTTATTCACTCTTCCTCCTTCCAAATCAGATACAAATAGACATTTTATGTAATGCCATTTCCATTAGCCGCACTTGTCTAAGCTTTTGCTACCTTCAATTCTTTTTTTTCTCATTACATGAAACTAAAAATATAATAGGTACTCATTATACGATTGTAAAATAATCGAGTAGCAGATGGAAGGTATAAGTATAAAATATAGCGGACCTAGTACATTTTTAATGAGTGTATATTTCGATTCGACCAAAGGATGAATAATGGATGTCCAATGCACCTCCAGTGGTGAACGAGAGCTGAAGGTCCAGTGAATGTCCCCAAACGGATATCCATTGTACTAGTAGTAAATGGACATTCATTGGAGCAATCGTGGACATTATATGGATATCCATAGGATATCCTGTGTTCACTGGGTTGTTGCAAGTAAACAATTCTTATTATATTCACCTAAGATCCATACCATCTTTACCAGTTCTTCCCTTCCAAAATTCATTGTTGACTAGGGCAAAATAATCAAAATGCATGACAATGTCAAAACAATATGATCTAAAGCTGAATTGTCAATTTGTGACACATACCTTCATACTTTCGAACACCTTCTACAATAAAAATTTTTTCATCTCATGTTTTGTTTAATTGTTTTTTGTTTATTGATAATTGGAAATGGTAAAGTACCTAAAAATAATAAATTTAATTCATGAAATATCCCTTATTCCAATACAATTTAAAATATCTCCAAACCTATTGAGCTTAGGTATGGGACATATTTGGTATAAATTAAACTACAATGACTGTAGTTTATGATGGTGATATAAAATACAGGGTGATGCATAAAAAAAACTGAGAAACTAATGAATTTGTGTTTTGTCGTACCCTGTATTAAATTTAAACAGTATTAGCAAAATCAATCATTTTTATGAAGTTTGAAAATCGCTTAAAAAATATGGCTACTACACATAATTGCTCTTGTACCCCTTTTCTTTTAAACAAGACGTTGAACTTGCTACGATTTTCATAGAAATTTGGTAATAACTTTTTAAATACCCTGTACACATAACACATAACAACGTTGTATTCTTGTAACGAGAAAGTAAAGTGGTTTTTGAATTTAAAATAAAAGACAGGGTGTTTCATTAAAAAAAAACATATGTTTGATGCGGTACAGTGTTGTGGAAGACCTTGTATACTTTTAACTAATTTCAAAATGTGAAGCTTATAGCTGCCTCCTATTTTTGTGAATAACTTTTCTTGGTATCTCCTATAATAACAGATATAACGTCACAAAAGTTGATCACCCTGTATATTTCCTTACATCTTTTTCCATAGTTTCTTCAATAGCCTGTTATTCCCTACATGACCTCCAAATAAAGGATCAATATAATAGGTTTCTAATATTTGTTTCTTTTCTTTTCCTTGTTCCACATTATTTGTTACCTCGCAAACACATATTTGTACGTTTTTTAACGTATTGTTCCCGTTTTCCATAAACTCTTTTACAGTGCACTGTGTGAAAACCTAACCTAACCATTTATTCATACCATTCTTTTTACTCCATTTTTTACCGTAAGCTTATCAAGCTGAGCTAACGTTTGACGTAAATCACAGTTAAGTATTTCGGTATTTAATAAGGCTTGGCTAGATCTCATCCTGTTTTTGATCCGTATGTTCATCCTTAGCGTAACATGGTTGTTTTCAAATTGCAGAATTGGTAGTTTACGCGCCTTAAAAGTATTTAGTACTTTATATAGGTACTGATGATTTGCGAATATCTATTTTTATTTACGTATCTTTCTCTGTAGGCAGAGCATTAATCTGTCTAGTTTTCCACCTCGTTATAGTTAAAACGAGTCTTATTCTCCTAAGTTTCGGTGTTGGCTCTGTGGTAAACTGTGGAGAACCATACGAGTAACACTTGAAATGATTACTTCCCCAATGGATAGCTAACAATTCTTTTATAATTATTGGTTTGTTCAATTCACTTTTTTTAAGACCGCGCGTTGCATAAGCTATAAATAGATCTATACCTTCATATTCCTGACTGAGTTTTGCAGAACATGCATTATTGGAAGCATCTGTCGACAGTATAAATATTTTACTGAAATCTGGATATTTTAAGATATGTGGCCGATTTTAAAATGTTGAAAGTTTTTTCGCAGTCTTCCGACCACTCGAATTTTACCTTTTCCCAGACAATTTATTGAGAGGTATGCATATTAGGAATGAAACGTCTGTAATCATTACAGAATGCTAGAAACCTTTCAAATTCTTCTGGATTTTTGGACACTGGAGATTGTTCAATGACTGAATATTTTGCCTTGTCGGGTGTCGCTAGACAAATTGTGACCTGTGACTCCTCGCCTGAAGAATTGGCACTTTTGTGGATTTAATTTGAGATCAAATTTCCGACATGTGTTAAATACCTTTTCGAGATTACTTAAATGATGATTTTCTGACATTCCTATTACAACTATATTATCCATATAGAGAAATGCTTTTTCTGGAGTTAATCATTCTTGAAAAACTATTTGGACTTACATTCAAACCAAAGGGTAATCTTGTGTACTGGGAAGAATCTTTTTCTGTACTGAAAGAAGCATATTTCCATGAGGAATGTTCATACAAAATCTGATGAAAACCTGACATAAGATCTATGACTGAAAACTATTTCGGTCTTCCTAGCTGATCTAAAATCGAATCTATTCTAGGTTACTAATTTCTTGTGCAACTGCCTGAAATCTATACAAAGTTTCCACGATTTCTCTCCATTATAATTGCCTTTTTGGGTACAAGTAAAACTGTACTGTTATAATCTGAGATTGAAAATTCAATTATACCTTGATCTAATAATTTATGAACCTGATCATCAAGCTCCTAAGCTCCCAAGTTTGGAAATGTGGTGTACGATATTTTACAAAGTGTACTGGGGTATCATCTTTCACCAATAGCTTTTACTTATCATTTTTTGAAGCAAAAAATATCTGACAAATTTATTAGCTTATCCCTGACGTATTCTGGTACGTCTAAATTCAAAAATTTCCTTAATTTTTTAACTCTATTCTTACTTTCAATTACAACAGCATATACATGAAATACGTTTAAATCTAATATTGTAATATTATTTGTATTTATCGACTTGCTTTCATAGTTTGTGTTCCGAATTCTGACGCAAGGATTAGTTTTTGATACAATAGATCTCGCTATAAATACTTCCATACTAGTTCCTTCTACCACAAATTTAATTTGACACTGAACCGTGGTTTAAAACGATGTTCTCTACAAACCATATAGAGATACCTCTTGCGTAGTGGCTGTAATACCTATACCTTCTCCACATCCATTTTCTACTTTGCATTCGTAGATGGCGACACTAATGAATCAGTTGTTTCACCTTGATCTTTGATCATTATAGTCGAGTTGATTTTTGGTTCAATCGGTTCGATAGCCTGGCTGATGAGGCCTAAAGGCCGAAACAGCTGTCCCAGGATGCGAACCGATTGAATAAAAATTAATTCGACTCCATTTTTGAATTGTTCCTTTTGTCTACTAGACATGAGTAGAGTTGGTGGTAGAAATACCAACAAAGTTTGGTCGGCCACTATGTATATCAAGAGATACCTCTTGCGTAGTGGCTGTAATACCTATACCTTCTCCACATCCATTTTATATATATATATATAATTTTTTAGGGAGTGCAGCAATAAAACGTATACGTGTACTCTTTTAAGTATTTAATCCAGGCTTTCGAGTGAATTTTCACCCATCATCAGGGAAGCTACATAAAAATTGAGGCATGAGCCAGTCTGATACATTATTTCAGTCTCATTAGCTGAAAGTTTTCATGATATTGCATTGGGGTTTGTCGTAGCCATTGATCTCATTAGTCAAATGGTTGCGATGAGCACAGTGTTATGATCGTGGTGTTTTAGAATTGTTTCAAGCCAATGTTACTATTCTCTCACTAAAGCAAACAACATGTTTTTCTCTTAAAAAAGTATATAAATTATTAAATTTTCAATTCAATTAAATACAGGATAACATTTAGATAAAGTTCTAATAATAAAACTAACTGTTTTTTTCATATGTAAAGGCCAACTGGCTGAATAACGTATAACAATTTCAACCTGAAAGTTATCTGTCATTGTGAAGTTGAGATTTTGAGCACGTGGTTTCGATAACCTTATTTGAATAAAATGAATTTTGATGTGTAAAGTAATTGATAACTAGATTTTAACATAATAAGTAATAAAATGTGATATAGTGTTAGTTTTTAAATAGACATACTTTTTATTGTTGCTGATGGCCATCCTTGTTTTTACTTTTGTTATCTTCACGTTACAATCTCACTAAGTTTGTAAGTAAAAAGTTTTTATTTAAAAAAACATTTTATAATTTTCTAACAATGTATTTTCATGTAGCTGCCCTGATGATGGGTAAAAATTCACTCGAAAGCTTGGATTAGATACTTAAAAGAGTACACGTATACGTTTTATTACTGCACTCCCTAAAAAATAATATCGCCACAGAAGTTACTTTCTAACCAGTCAGCAAAGACTACCCTTCTCTACTTATATATATATATATATAGTTATAGTAGATATTTGCCGAATGATAATGTACAAGGACAGGAATATTGGGGAAGCGGCAAAAATTGTAAAAAGAGTACTCTTTACACTATTTTCCAAGCTTTCGGAATATCTTTATTTCCATTTTCAAAGATAGCATTCGAGATTGTATTACAATAAGTAGTTTCAAATAGTAAGTACATCTAACAATAATTTTGATTAGAATTTAAAAAAAAAATAAATGTCTAAATGATGTCAAAAAAATCATATATGCTTGATAACTATTCATTTGTTTTTTTATAGAATAAGAACAAGTATAAAATTATAACTAATCTATATCTAAAAATATCGAGATTGGTTAGGTTAATCTTCGTTTTTTTAATTGCCTGATGTTATTTTAACCTCAAATGTTTGAAATAGACGAATTTGACAGTTGATGACTTTCATGTTTCTTATCAATAGACAAAAGGTAGTAATAAATGTCACTCAAATTTTTATGATCACTCTTTTTATTGATGATATTTTGCTCTTGATATATGTGAGCCATTTCCAAAAAAAGTTTTTTTTTGGTATTAGATTGTATATCTAAAATACTGACAGAATCGAAATCCATAAAATGGTCTTTATCAATTATATGTTTGGCCAAAGTACATCTATCGGGATATAATCTGGAATCACTTTTATGGAGAGAAATACGATTTTTTAATTTTTGGCTAGTGTGACAATTATATTTATCCTCGCAATTTTTGCAAGGGATACAGTATACTACATTTGAGAGATTGAGAATATCAGTTTTATCTTCAACTCTTGTATAAATTGATTTGATCGTTAAACATGTCTTATTTGCAATTTTTATGTTAGTAAGTGGTTTGAAAGTTTTAATTAATTTTGGTGTAATTTCTCTAATATATGGCAAAGAAATATAGTAATAGGGAATTTCAGCATGTTCTGAAATAATGTCAAAATTTGGAGAGTTGTTATGAAATATATTTTTTATCAACTTGTTTGGATATCCATTATCTAAAAATAATTGATGAAGGATTTTTAAGTTTTTTTCATAAATTACAGGATCTGAAATATTAGTTATTCTATATTTTTCATTTGCTTGATCAAATTAATTTTCATAGAATATTTATGATAGGACGAAAAGTTCATGAATCTTCCAGAACTCATCGGTTTCCTATACCAATCAATTGATAAAGTGTTATTAGAATTTCTTATTAATCTAGTATCTAAAAAAGGTATACTTTGTAATTCGTCTTCCTTCTCTGTTGTGAACTGAATGTGTTGATCATAACTGTTAAATATGGAAAGAAGTTCATCTACTTTATTTTCTGGTAAAGCAAGAATAATATCGTCAACATACTTTTTTATGAAGATTAAATTGAAAGGTAATATTTGTATAACTGAGTATAACAAATTATCCATAACGTAACATGCTATAATTGGAAATATTGTTGCTCCCATTGGAGTACCAAAAGTTTGTTCATGTATTTGATTATCAAAACTGAAATAGGTATTTTCAAATGGCAATGTTATGATATCTTGGATATATTTCTTTTGTATTTGACATTGTTGACTTGTTTTTTCCCAATTTTTATCGATTGCCTGCAGAGCTGAATCTAAATATACATTACTAAACAAAGATACAACATCTAAACTACAAATAACATGGTCGTTTGGTAATTGAAATTTATTGAATTGTTTATATACTCCAAAAGAGTCTTTGATGTAGTATTTTGTATTAAGTTTATAAACTTTTGTTAAAATTTCTGTAGTATAAGAGCCTAAAAAATTAGTAGGAGTGCCTAAAGATGCAACTATGGGTCTAACTGATGAAGTTGATTTGTGGATTTTAGGAAGACCATAAAATTTCGCAGGTACGCCGTTGTAACAAGTAAAATTTTTTTCCGTAATTTTATCTATTTGTTTAGTATTATATAGTTTTTGAATAATAGTGTTACATTTATTTTGTATTGATAATGTAGGATCTCTTTTCAATCTGATATAAGAAGAACTATTATCAATAATTTCTAAGAAAAGTTCGATATAGTTATCTTTTAACATGATGACACTACAATTACCTTTATCACTGTTAGTAACAACTATATTAGGGTGCATCTTAAGAAATTTTCTTGTTTTGTAATACGGAAAAAAGAACTACTGGATTTTTGGTGTATATGATTTGTGATAATGTTAGTGAACTTTGAAACTAATAATTCCTTAAACTGTCATCTGATGTTTGTGGAGTAATGTATTCAATATCTGTTACTCCTACTAATTTTTTAGGCTCTCATACTACAGAAATTTTAACAAAAGCTTATGATCTTACTACAAAAATACTACATCAAAGACTCTTTTGAAGTATATAAACAATTCAATAAATTTCAATTACAAAACGACCATGTTATTTGTAGTTTAGATGTTGTATCTTTGTTTAGTAATGTATATTTAGATTCAGCTCAGAAGGCAATCGATAAAAATTGGGAAAAAATTAGTCAACAATGTCGAATAAAAAAGAAATATTTCCAAGATATCATAACATTGCTATTTGAAAATACCCATTTCACTTTCGATAATCAATTATATGAACAAACTTCTGGTACTCCAATGGGAGCAACAATCTCGCCAATTATAGTATGTTACGTTATGGATAATGGTGGCTAGCTCACAGAAGCGGTAGACCACGATGAATAAGGAAATATTAAGGGTTGAGTAACAGATTGATCACACCTAGCTAATACTACAGTTTCAAATTATAAGTAGGGTTAATATTGATTTTCATCAGTTCCCCATACATTTCATCTTTATGATGTAAATTTTTTTCACACGCCCAGAAAATAAACAAATCATATATACCATTGCAGCTGTCGCAGAAGTTTGGATGGCAGAATAGCAGGCGTGACCCAATTTGAGTCTACTAATAGCTACTTTGAGGAAATTAATAGTTTCTGTACCAAAGTTAATTGAAAATAAAAGTTTATATCTTGTGGGGTTGTCCAGGCAATATTCCAAGAACAATTGTTGAACATTTAGTGATTAGAGTTTCTGTACTCAGTAGTTACTTCAAAGAGTGTAGGTAATTATATTGAGCTTGACTATTAAATGACCCCCTATTATGGTTAAACCTTGAGAAAGTTGTGTTACACAATTGACCTAACCACTTGTACAATGTGTATTAACAATAATCCCCTACCTCTTAACGATGTGTACGTTGATGGATAGAGTTCAAGGAATATAGGCGGTAGATAATATCGTTCTTCATATAGGAACAAAAAAATACAAACTAGCGCCAACTTTTTTTTTCGTGTTACTTAAGCTCTGTGAAAGTACACGATCAGAGCTTATTATCTTTCGTCATTTATTATACCAGAAGTCATTCCAATCTTCAATCATTCACCTCCAGCCGATTAAGGTCAAGTCGGCCAAATGCAGTCTTTACCTGATTACTAAGGTATTGCTCTATCTCCTGAGATACTTGGAAAAGATTTGATAGCGGATCGTCCTTTCATTAAACTACTGATGTCTTTCCATCCAATGCGAAATACAAAAAATAAAGCAGAATGATGAAGTCCTTGGCAAAATTACAGATAATAGTAATAGTTTAAAACTGCTCTCATCAAAGGACACGTTTTTCATATAAAGGGGAGACCTCTGAAATGCTCAAATGTTTTTGTACCCAGATCAATTGGATGAAGGTACATAGTTAATAAGAAATTTATCCCCACTCGTATATAAATCGTAAGTAAAACTGCACAAAACGAATGATACAACTTCTTATAACAAAAAAAACTGATATTTGTGACGATGGCTTCGGATATAATTTAAATGCCACAATTAATTATTCCGATTTCCACTTTTGAAATAAATTGGTTTTAAAATATTTATTTGTTTTTTAGACTATGGTTATCCCTGTATGACTTCTACAGACTGTACTGCAGTTCTCAATCAGTATTATGTTTGCAGAAATAACAAATGTCTCTGCCCAATTGGTCAAGTTCTTGAAAAAGGGTATTGTGTCAATAGCACCTCTGTTTCATTTTTATGTTATACATATTTGATATTTGTTCTCATTTTTGCTGCTATCCTTATCTAATATTGTCATAGTGATCAGGAGAACTATGGAGGTATATTTATGCTTGATCTTTTTCAGAATTGTGAGTGAAATTTTTAATTGATGTTTGTATATGCTTTCGTGTGAGTCAAATAAAATGTATATATTCCAAATCAACTTTTATTTTTATTTTTTTTTGTTTCCACTATTTTCAATTTGAAACTACCCAATGAAAATTAAGGAAATCATCGTGTGGGTGATAAGAAAATCGAAGGAAATCCCTACAAGTAGTGTGGCCAATAATTCCTGAATAGGTACACCACAAGGCAACGAGAATTGAAATTCACCATACACTAGATTGATTCGAGAATACATATTAAGATATTCGTCAATATCAAAATACTCAAATTTATCTAGATTAAAAAAAGGAATACGGACTAGGAATAATTTGATTATTAGTAAATACGCACAATTTCACGTAATTACAGTTCGAAACGGTCAACGGAGCTGAAAATTGTCAAGAACATTCAATTACACTAAAAAGAACAAAAAATGACTGGATGATGCACAAAACCACTCAAATATACCTAAAATGGTAGTTAGCGTCAACAACTTCCCATCCTCTTTCACTCAAATGCAGACAAAAACACACAAGAACACTGTTAATAATTTATATCATTTTTAGTCGTAGAGGGCGGACTTTGATAGAAAATAAAACCTGTCAATTTAATTATAGTACAATCTGTCACTGTTACTTATGTAATTACTAAAAACCTTTATCACAAATAAAATATTGATAAACACACAGGGTATTTACTCATAAGCTCAAGAAAAGCAAATGAAAGTTTCCGCAAACATTGGTCCTTCCACCGCCGAATCAGTACCTATACGGAAGAACAGCAGTCCAAGTAGAGACAGGTCAGATTTTCTAGCTACTCATTCTAATCGTCTTGATTACATCTTTTCAATATTTTATAACTCGTTTAGTACTCATTTGATGATAATATACTAGTGATTGCAAGTTTTAAAAAGGCATACATTTTACCATGTTGTTTAAAACTTATAATATTAAACATTCACGTCATTACGCCTCGCTATCACATATCTTCCATTAATCATTTATTAACTACATCATTTCAAATAAAACTCAAAAAAACTGTAATTTTGTGAACAATGGAGTAGGCTCGAATAATTGATTGATCAGAATTTAAATCGTTTAAAAAACGAAAGACGCCATTTCCAGGCTGAATTAACACGCTTAGAAACATTTTTAAAGGAAATAGATATAGCAGATATACCCTTTGAAAACATTAGAATAAAAAATAGAATAAAAAATACTCTCTGCATTTTGAAAAAATTAAGTTTAACCTTTATATTTATTGTAGGTACTATTGTATGAAAAATTTTGCTTTTTTTAAATGAATTTTAACCTTTATATTTATTGTATGTACTATTGTATTCAAAAATCTAACACAAAAACATGTTTTCATATTTCCTTGTTTTATTTTCGTAGTCGTCGTTCCTGCGTCAAGGCATCGTTTTTACGTCGTTTTCGACGTTCCTGCGTCACAGCGTCGTTTTTGCGTCAAAGCGTCGTTTTTACGTCAAATCGTAGTTTTTTCCGCGTTTTAATAAAAAAAAACACTCAGTTTACACTGATCGTCTTATTAAAATTCTAAATCATTAACAACTTTATGCTAATAGAAGTAAACATATTCCCTATGTGCAACTGACGATATGCTATCACTCAATCATAAAAGGCATACAATAATTCCAATTTACTCAAATGTCCATTATTTTGAGCGAAACTTCTAACGGCTGCTATTAAATTTCTATAGTATTCACAAAAACTAAGAGAGTCTAAACATGCCAACCGATGTAAAAGGGGACACTGATCAGCTTGAGTCAATACAAAGGTAATTCCATGTAATTTGGATATTAGCAAAAATTTCGTGTCATCGTAAATCAATTGTCTAACTTGGCAGTAGTCTCCACATTGAATGAGTCCATCGTACAATTCCGACAATGGGTCGTCGTCAAGGAAGGTATCATTTCTTAATATATCAATTAGCGTTGCCCATTCAAAGGTGCTGGAGGATATTCTCTCAAATTTATCCCAATATGATGAAATAACGGTTGAACTGAAGCTTCTTGCTAGACTTATATCACACTGAATTTGAAATTTGCCAGTAGGATATGATCTAGCTAACAAGTAATGTATCTCCTGTTTGGCAGCCATCTCATATTTTTGTGCCGAGCCGAGCCATTTGACGTACATTTTATTGCATTTTCATCTCTTTTTCCTTTTTTCCACCAAGTAAACGTCTGGATTCGATGTTTTCTGTAGTTCTTCATCGTAGAAGCAGCCGCTGATTGGTGTACCTTGCATATCTTCAAGCAAGTACGTAGCTGGATTGGTTATTTTAATTTTAACAACCTTGAAAAGCTCCGTAGTCCAGTTGGGCGTATACCCTTTTTCAAAGACATGTTTCGACTTGCTTATGCGTACAATGTCACCGACCTTAAATTTTCGCGGACCAGCGATCTTTAAATAGCTATATTTAGAATAGCTTTTTCGTTGGATTTGTCAACTTCAGAAGGTGGATATTTTGTTTTGAAATGTTTGGTATTGTTGTATTCTTGAGTAATTTCACGTAGAATTGGGGATTAAACCAGGGTATGGGCACTCTGAACGCACGAGGGTACTGCCACCTAGTGAGTCCCAACAGTACTAAAATTGCAGATTTAAAGAGAACTGTAACGCCGTTAGTTGTAGTTAATTTTAGTTTACAGATACTTCCTCTGCCAACCTAACCTAAAAACTCCTGAGAAAATTAAAGGTTTTTATTTTATGGACTTCAAAACATTTTACTTGTACAAAGTATCTGTATATGTTGGAAATATATGCCCTACATATCAAATTATTCACCAGTTGGGAAGGTGCAAACACCAACCAAAATTTATACAAGGAAATTAATTAATGGTGAGTTTTATACAACTATAATTTTAACATTCATACAATGTACAGTGTCCCTAAGAAAAAGTAAACACCTAATTTTTATGTTGTAGCCATTCCATCCACAAGCAAGCGGTTTGAGGAGAATGGATGAGAGTAAATTAAGCCACTATCAGAAATGGTATGTATAAAATAAAATATCTTGTGTCTATTCCTTTTGTTATATTATTTAGTTTACTGAACTTCTAATTTTTATGTTATAGCTATTCCTTCCACAACTAACAGCATTTGAAAGTATTGAGCAATGATCAAATAATGGTATGTATAACATAAAATATCTTCTATCTGTATGATCCTTTTGTTATACTATTTGGTTTGTTTAATTTTCATCAAAAACAAACTTAATTACATATTTCATAGTAATATATGAGTAAATGAATAAATTGTCTACATATAATGCAATTATGGAGGTTCTACCTTTAAGAGGGGCAAAAAAGGATTTCCCGATGAAAGGTACAAGCATTTTTCAAAGGTAAGCAGTTTGGAGAAAGAAATAATGCAAATGTTCACAATCATATAATGTGTGTTTGAGCTATATAATTAAAAATATCCAAATATAGCTACATAATAAATAATAAATTAGTAATGATAGTCATAATTTTGTAAACTAAGTTTTTTAAATAGTGTGCACATTTTAGTTAGCTGTGTTATTAGAAAACATCTGCAAACTGTAGAAATGGATGTGTTTCATGTTTTTTTTTAATATACATCTGCCCACAGAAACGGTTGCTGATAGATAAAACTATTTTTTGGTTTGTATGAAAAAATGTTATTCTTTATGTAAATATTTTTGAAATAGGTACATTTGTCAGTTTACTCACATTACTTTATTTACTGATCTTTCTGTTTGTCATTAAAAGATGTAAAAAAACGTTTTATTTGTTGTGTACTTTCTTATATTAAATAAAATATATAAACTTGATGATTATTGCTTTATTTTTCCCATATCCGGCATTATATGGTCCATTTTTTGACATTTCATTTAATTTAACAAGACTATTTGATTGTTATTATTGTAATATCAATCAAATGTTCAGTTATTTTAAATGAAATATCAAAAAATGGACCATAAATGCCATATTTCAATAATAGTAAAATTACAGTAAATTTGAATATGCCGCCAAAAACTGTAAAATTACAGGAATCTGCTTTTTCAGCTGTTAGCGAAGTTCACAACCATGTGAAAAGTGTTAAAAGTACTGTTGGGACTCGCAAGATGACGCCACCCGTCAAAATTAATTCGTCGTAGGGAGCGCCACGGTCAGATGCCTATCTATAAGTATGTTATCTGTGGATTAAACGACTTACCTGTAGGAAGTTCAATCCTATTTCTACGAGATTGGACACGTCCTCCTAGATCGCCCTGTGGTATACTTCTCATGACTGTTGTGCTCGCAAGTTTTAAGAGAATGAATAACCACCTACCTGACCCGTACCTAGTCCAGTCATTATACTTCTGGTGTAGTTGGGATCGCCTGTGGGCCGGGTTTATCTTAGCCTAGTTTTTCATTTATTTTGCTATGAATTTTAGGGAGGGTTTGATCTAGGTGGACGTGTCCAGTCTCGTATAATTAGGATTAAACTTCCTACAGGTAAGTCCTCAATTATACTTCTATTGTACATGTCCTCCTAGATCACCCTATTGATGTTTAAAGATATGAGTAGGCGATCTCCAAATAATACACATCCAAAGGTATTTCTGCGAAACATAATATATCGTAATATAATATAATATATTTAATTTATGAAGAAATATTTGCCAACTATTTGTATAATAGGAATTTTTTTGGGGATGTGAAAATTATACCAAAGTGTACTCTTCTAAGAATTTATTTCCGAGCTTCCGAACAACTGTGTGTTCATTTTCAAGGACTATTATAAATGGAATAACTGTTGTTTCTTTCTTGGTCTTGACGTATAAGAATTTTTTCTATATGCTTTATATTATGTTGTAAAAAGGATGGAATGATGTTCTGTTCCCTACATTGTAATAGAAAGCATCTTCTGTTATATTCTTTTGCTATTTTGAGATTAGTTTTTGACCATGCCTTCAAATTTATTACTGCTATATAACCACGTTCTGTACTGCAATCCAAGTGAAATGCGTTCAGCGTACGACTGGTCAATCCACACTTTTCACACTAATACCCACTAGTCGAACAATGGATTAAGCCAACAAAAAGATAGTCCTACAATATGAATCGACTTTACAAGTGAAGACGCTCGTCTGCCAACGAATGTTTCTCGTGAATCGCGGATAAAAAAAGCATTTACTCACTTGTGCTCTCAGGTGGCTCGTGGGCACGAAGAGAATCCAAGTCTTCGTTGCTTGACAGGTCTCGCACTCAATGAGCAGTCATTCCTAGATATGAGGAATGTCATGTTAATCGCAGACTGAAGTACATTCACCCCTACGTACTCTCGGACAATAGCGGGTACGAGAGGAATGCACATCGTCCTTGCTCGAGAAGTCTCGCGTGCAATTACCCGACATTATAGTGTCAACAGAACCAGCGATCTCTCGAACGAGAAATCAATTGGTATTTAATCCAACCATCAATACATTTAAATCGATTAAACTATCATCTAAATTTTAGTAAGGTACTAATGGAAGTAAACAAATATGTTATTAAGAAATCAAGTGCTTACAAGAGTTTGTGCTGTAGGTACAAAGGTACATTTAACCTAGTGCGCAATTATATTATATATTGCGTGCCTCGACATTACAATGATATACAGGGTAAAGTCTGAATACTAACAAGCTGCAACTGCAACCATAACATAGAATTTCCCTTGCGCTAATGTTGCCGTCTCGTTTAGCTAAAAGGGTAGATATTCTACTTGACGACGACGAAGATTATAGCTACTACAACTCTTCTTATAAGCAACCTGCAATATATCTATCACATCCTTAAAGATACGCCTAAAAACCTATTGTTACATTTTAGAAAAGATATAACTAATTTTTGTTAATTTATGCACTGATTCTAGGGAACAGTCTACTTGGCTAGTAACTGAACTTGCACAACTTTACAGAAAATTAATTAGTAGTAATTAATAAGTTGAAGGTCAGAATACTTTCCATAAGGAACAGTCTACTAATTTAAATACATTAGTAACTGAACTTATTCAGGATCTTTTAACAAAAAAAACTTAGCTAATCTGTGAAGAAAATATAATAGAGATAGATATATATTTTTTTGTTGTTGTTGTGCTATAAGCTATAATAGTAAAATTCACGATAACTATCGCAAGCTAAGATAAGATACCATAATTATCCGGTGGGATACTTACTAGATAAATGTCCACAAAGACACCAGATACATTTTCACTATGAAACATGACTTTTGCGACACAAGATAAGATAAAGGTAAAGATAAATTTCCATGTGCCATTTCCTATAGCACACAAAAACATAGGCAAGGTAAGATACTTCAGCTTGTGTCATTTGACACAATTCAACTGAAAAAGACAAGGTAAGGTATTTCAGTTTGTGTAAGTCTACACAATTCAACTGAAAAAAGATAAGGTAAGGTAAGATATTTCAGTTTGTGTAACTCTACACAATTCAACTAAAAAAAGATAAGGTAAGGTAAGATATTGCAGTTTGTGCACTCGACACAATTCAACTGAAAAAAGGTAAGACAAGGTAAGATATTTCAGTTTGTGCACTCGACACAATTCAACTGAAAAAAGGTAAGGTAAGATATTTCAGTTTGTGCACTCGACACAATTCAATTGAAAAAAAGGTAAGGTGGGATAAGATATAGATATATAATACATATTATGGAACATACAAATTTTTAGTATCTACTAATTTACATTCCAAGTTATATACCCCAAATTTAATCACCCCATTTAAATATTACATACATAATACTCTCTCAAATGTCGCAATTATGTTATTGCAGTGATAAATCTAGTTTACCACCATAATATGTGAGCTTATAGCACAACATAGACATATTGTATTTTGAAGATACACGAGTAAAAACTATAATCAGAGAAATAAAAATGGAAAGGTAAAACAACACGGTAAAATCTAACAAAAAATGACTTACTATATAGGGAACATTCTGCGTCAAATTAATTGTAATTGAAGATACAGTTCCCACAGTTATCAATAAATAAGTTAACCTATTGAAGATATTTGCTTACTACAAGTTCCATATTTTCAAAACATGTTCCTCAAACTATTTAACTCACAAGAGATATAATACAGTGTACCGTACAATGTATGTTTTTAGAAATTGATTTATTTAGAAACAAATTGAGCTTTTACTGATTTGAAAATTTAGCCAACTCTAAAACTCTATATATGAAATTTTTCATCATATTTCACAAGAAAAATGTACCTAAAACAAAAATAAAATAGTGAACAGCAGAGCCAAACATAGTGATAAAATATAACCCAAGGATTTAAGAAAGACAAAATTTTGACCAAAAATGATTAATTAAGAGAGAAGAAAATAGACAAAATTGACAACGGGACTCTCAAAAATTTTCACAGGAAAGTTAGATGATATTTTTCTAAGTTCATACCAGGGAGGTTGCCAGATAGCGTCCGCAGTAGCCATTGGTCATAGTGCAAGCAGAACATTCGAACAAAATCATCACACAAACACAGCAAATATTTTGACAGTGCAAGTTATTAAACATCTCAAAGATATAGAAAAAATGAAATAAGGACTTATTGCCGAAAAAAAACTGAATTAAAGATATTCAAACGAAATTTTTAAGATATAGGTATCAAGCCAAAGATAAAGATTTTACGAAAAAAAAGTTTGTTTTGTCCTCGACTATTGTACAGAAATATGCCACGCCACGATAAAATATTCTTATACTATGTATCATTCAGAGTACTAGAAGGTAAAGATAATTTTCCGTTATTTTGTTGTGCAACAAAAATAAAATATCAAAAGATAAAGATAAATCATATATTGAGAATAAAAGTGCTACCAAGCACCCAACGATAATATTTTCTCAATATACTGACGATAAGGGAATGCTACAACCATATCCGAATCCAAATTTTTGCATAAAGCAGGAAGTTCAGAAAATGTTTGTGCATAAAAGACTACAAAGGTGCATGAAGAGATAAATCCAGAAAATTTGAAACATTCACGGAAAGTTGTTCTCTATAGAACGGCGTTTTCGGTATATAACATACTCAAAAACCAAAAAAAAGATACGATAAGACGCAAAAATACTACACGAATTGTTTATTGCACAACGAAATGTCAGAAAGCATGGGTACTAAAAAAAATTTAGGTACTTATGATACATAATCTAAAGATATAGAAAAGGCAAAAACATTTTTAAAAAAAAAAAAAGTAAATACGCCACTGCATACTCAAGATATTTAGAATTTAAATCTTCAATCAAAAGAAAGCAATTATTCCCGATAAGAACTACTTCGATAAATTCACTAATGGGTAAAAATAAGAATCAAGTTAAAAATATATTTACGGCAAAAAAACTAGAAGCAAATCCACAGCAAACTATTAAAATATTTTTCGACTGAAGGTCACTGAAAGATAACGATAAATTGAGTTAATAAATCGATACGCTAATTACTGAATGTACGAATCCTTAAGCTTTTTAAGCTTTTTAAGCTAAATTTTTTCTCGATACAATTAATTTTTCAGATAATGATAGAGATACTTACTAAACCGAACCACCAGTTATAAATTATCAAAAAGAAAGAAAGTTAAGAAAAGTTAATATAAAAGTTAAATTAAAGTAAATTTCCCCAAAAAGCAGGAAGAAAAAAAATGTTTAATAAAAATGTTTTAAGAGTAGACAACAACGGTTAAAAGTTATACACGCTAGAGCGCCAATGAAACAATATATATATGATAGCCAAACGACTTAAAAAAAATGATGGAAAATATAATGTAGGTTCTAACCAAACTGATTTTGTATTTGGAGATAACAAAACCAGTTCTCGTGGCTTTGTTATCTGAAGGTAATTAAAAAACGAGAATAGTTAGGAAATGAAATTTAAGGGCGCTACTAATTTTGTTTCCTAAAACAAAATTAGAAAAAAAATCAAATACAAAAATCAGCTAACTTTTAACCTTTGCTATCTACTCAAATATAATAAAGTTAATTGAGACATTGAAAAGAAAACTGATGGTGGAGGTTTAATAAATAAAACTTTCACAAAAAAATTAATGTGGGTAACTATATTGATATAAATATGAACGAAAAAATTACAACTAAATAAAGAAGGGTTAGTAAATACAACTATTTTAAAAAAAAATGGTCATCAAAATTATGCAACAATTTGAAAAAATACGATCTATGGAGTGATACAACCTCTTTTCTTTTTCTTCTATTCTTGATGCGCTGAACAGATAGAGCTGGTTTTTCTACCTTCTGACTTTTACAAAAAAAATTGTATGCTGTCCTGAAAGAAGCTCCCTTAACGGACAGAATTAGCACACTCTTCAGAAAGAGACTGGTGCGCCGCTGCGTTGCAATGATACAAGGAACTGTAGGTACTCCAGGTTACTGTGATCATCACAGGAACAGTCTTCTAAGCAACTGTGCTCCAGTAAGCTGTATTTCCAGAAACTTATAGGGACATCAGTAAACTCTATCCCATAAACTGTATCCCCGAAACTGTTAGGTTTTTCACTAGTTTATTTGACGACAGACGATGAGAAGACCAGCCGGTACCTTCTCCGTTCTTATTTAAAGAAACTTCCAAATTTTAAATTTCGCGGTGAAATATCTCAAGAATATTGATTTTTGAACCAAAAGTTAATTCCACCAAAAATTATAAATGTGAAATAATTTATGAATCTTGCGATTAAACAATTTTCGGTATATATTCCATAAAAAATCAAAATTTCAAAGAAATTAATCGATACATTTATCAGCTGAAAGGCTGAACGCAAAGTTCACGTTTCAACAGCCTATCGAATCCAAGTTTTCATCCCACAGCTGGTGATTCTCAGACACATACATGGCTAACATCGTTTTAAGGCTTTTGTTAATTCGCTCGGCAGGATTTGCACGAGGACAATAATTCGGTGTAAATTTTATAGTACAATTATATTTCTCCGCCAACCTTGCGAACTCCTTACTCCTGTATTGGGGACCATTATCACACACAATAACCCGAGGGACACCAAACCTTGGAAGTGGCCCAACTAAATCCGTGCAAATCATTTCCCATGGACGACCAGCCTTAGGGTGGGAAGTCATCTTATCTGCGGGGCGATCCTGTAGCGGCTTGTGTGCTACACATATCTGACACTGACGAACGAAATTCGCTACATCACTCCTCATGCGAGGCTAATAGTAACGTTCAGCTAACCTAGAATACGTTTTGTACACTCCAGTGTGACTAGATGTTGGAGGTTCATGAGCTAACGACATCAGCTTTCCGCGATGCTGCTTCGGCACAACTATTCTCCATGAATCTTCGGGTTTACTAATTTCAGGATACGGTACCGTAACATGCTTCCACAATTTTCCCCCTAAAAATCTCTAATTACTAAACTTCAATGGATCCTTTGAAAGTTTCTCGACAATCCTGTTATACCATTTGTCCGTGATAGGACCAAACGCTTCTACATCATTAATCCCACATGCTTCAAGATTCTCAACGATTTGAACAGCCCTAGAGAGAGTATCCGGATCTACATGTTCCTTGCCTTTACGATGTATAATAGTGAAAGAATATTGTTGCAGCCTGACTGCCCATCTCCATAATCTACCAGTTAAATCCTTCAAATTCTGCAGCCAAAGTAGGCTATAGTGATCAGTGATGACCGTGAATTGTACACCTTCTAGGTAAGGTCTGAGTATCTCGATTGCCCAGAGTACAGCTAGACATTCCCGCTCTGTCGTGGTGAAATTGCGCTCCTGTCGCGTTAGTGATCGACTGACGTAGGCTATCACCTTATCGCCCTCCTCGTGGGGTTGTGTCAAAACGGCACCCAAACCGTAACCTGATGCATCCGTTTGAATTACAAAGGACTTAGTATAATCCGGACAACTTAGAATCGGTGCGAATACTAACCGTTCCTTTATGGTAGCAAATGAACGTGCACACTCATCAGACCACACAAATTTCGAAGTTTTCCTAAGCAATGCGGTAATAGGAGCGATGATCGTCGAAAAATCCGGTACGAACTTGCGATACCACGAAAACTTTCCAACAAGCCTACGCACTTCGCTTACTGTAGCCGGGGTTGGTAGCTCTAACATAGCCTTCACCTTGACTCTATCGACATGTAACCCATTCCAATCGACCACGTACCCTAAATATTTTATCTCCGGTTTGCAAAATTGACATTTATCGATACTCACGGTAATCCTGGCACTCCTCAATCTACTAAATATTTCTTCCAGTATCGTTTAAGATCATGACCAAGAACATTGTCAATTAGACTCTGCTACGTAGCTGGCGCATTATGAAGACCGAAAGGCATCATACGAAACTGAAACAATCCTCTATTGGGAACAGTAAAAGATGTAAACTGTTTAGAAGCCTCCGCCAAAGGTACCTGCCAGTATGCGGACTTTACATCAAGACTAGTAAGGTATTTCGCACCTTAAAGGTTGTCAAGAGTGTCTCCGACAAGTGGCAACGGATAACTATCCCTAGCTGTGACCGAATTAAGTTTCCTATAGTCCACACAGAACCTAAAATTTCCATCCTCCTTCTTCACCAACAAAATGGGTGAACTCCAGGGACTATTTGAGGGCTCAACAATACCTAATCTCAACATCTCCTGCAACTCCCTGTCGATCTGCTGCTGTACTACTGGATTAACCCTATAATACCGATGTTTAGTCGGTTCGCTGTTCGTCACGATAACGTGCTCTGCCTTATCCGTACAACCAAGTTCAGACCCCATTAAGGAAACATTCCTATCAATCAACGCCTGTAATCTCGCCTTTTCCATATCAGTCAAATATGTTTGCCCCACTATATGTTCAACAAAATTCAGTAGGATCGACTCACTGGAAAATTGCCATTCTTTATTTTGAAGGTCAGGTACGATACCCATGATTCGCCAGAAATCAGCGCCTAGTACTAACAATTGAGGTAGACTGGGAACAATCACTACTTCTATCAAACGTACTTTTCCTCGCAATGCTATTGGGAGTTCCACATATCCTAAAATTCCACATTTGGCACCATCCGCCACGGTACAATAACTAGTCGTCTCATCCGAACGCTGAACCACAAAGCCTAACTCACGAATCACAGAATAACCCTGGCCTCCTATAATGGTCCTAGATGCTCCATAATCTAAAAGTCCTAGAATCGACTTACCCAAAATATCAACTGTCAAATACGGCCTTTCATCGCCCTTGGCATGTTCAAGTACATAATCTAACAAAATACTAAATCTATCGACCGAGACATTATTACTCTCAACACGGCTACCTCGATCTCCTAGTCGCGCCGTTCCAAGTTTCCCGAAGTAGATGATGACGACGATATGGAACAATTGGGACACGTTCGGACGGTGAACCCTACCTTCTTACACCTGTAACAATATTTCTCTCTTCTAGCAGTACACCCAACAGCTCTATGACCAGGTTTATTACAGCTAAAACAAACAACTTCCTTGTCGGGTCTACCAATTCTACTAGGACCGGCAGTCTGACATTCTGACACCTCAACGTTGCCAACATCTACTTCAATGTACGCTAAATCAGGTTCTAACACACTATGCTTTCTAGAAGGACCGGAAAAATTCTCCACTGCTTCCTTAGGTGCTTCTAACTTCCTACCTAACTCTCTCAAATGAGCGATGGAGGTTACATCAACTAACGCCAATCGATTCTGATAAAATGGAGCAATATTTCGTAACAAAATCTTCAACTCAGTCTCCTCAAGAACAGAACAAGTCAAACGATTAAAATATCCCAATATAACCGCCAAATATATTCCCATACTCTCATCCGGACCTTGAGTACGTTTACGTATTTCTTCAAAAAGTTTCTCATTGTACGTAGGAGACAAATACTCTTCTTTTAAGAGATCCACAAAATGATCCCAAGAATCTACTTCACTTCGATATGCTAAATAAAATTGATACGCTCAACCGCTAAAAATGTCAATTCCGCATTCCAGTAATGTTTCCTTTGAAACGTGTCGAGACACATGGTACTCTTCCACCCGCTCTAAAAATGCGCTCAAGGATAACCCCTTACTGTCCCCAGAAAACGTAATTCTCCAACTATTTAGTAGTATCGGTTTATACACGGTATTTGTACGAACGGGAGAAACGCTTGAGGAACTAGACGATCTACGACCTGCTATCAGCGACGCCTCGACCCTAGTACTATGGCCTAACACACTAAATTGCGGAGGGATACTTCTTGACATCTAATCTTCTGATCTCCGCTCCAAATCATCCAACAACGTAAATGCCTTCACCCTGAAGATCGGCACCTCAGCACACTCCTCTTCATTAATATGGTCAATGCGATTCATGACATGGACCAATTTTGACCTCAATTTACAAAAAAGTCCACTCATAGCAGAGTCTCTAAAATCCCGAACCAACGATCGTACTTCGGCCAATTTCGCAGTCACTGCAGACACATCCTCTTCCATTGTATATACCGGGTTACGCGTACTTCCACCACTTTTCTCGAACCTAACGGCAGTTGCAAGTGTCGATCCCATCTCCTCCACCGTTCTAGGTGCGATTCCTCTAATAGTTACCTCGTACAGTAGCTCATCCTGCTGCAAGCGATTTATCTGCATCTTACTAGTCATTGTTTACAACTGGCACTTAATGATAATCTGAAAAAACGAAAATTTACACCTATCTTCCTATAACAACAAAATCTAAAACTACACACCAAAAATTTAAACTAATCTGTGCCAAAATCTATGAAATTATGGGCCCCACGTTGGGCGCCAAATATATGCAACCACTCGTTCACACGAATTGCAAAATGAAACTTTAGTCGCTTTACGCTTTTATGCGTTGCCTCTAGCTCTCGCGGAGTCGGGAGGGTCCGATGGTCGAAGACTACTTTAAGAAATGGGCGCCAGGTAACCTTGCCTCCTAACAACTACCTATACCAGTTTCCACACACCCTAAGACTACCAAATAGGTGAGGAGATAAAAGTCAGATGTTCGAATCCCAAGTTACAATTTATTGACACAGACTACCCAGTGTGTAATTTGATCACAGTCGACTTATAATGATAAACAAAAAAAAATGGAAGGATATCTAAACAATTTATGATACCTATCTATACCCCGAATAACGTATTAAACCCCAAAAAATATCTATACAATAATATAACCTCAGGTGAACTCTGAGCTAGTTATCACCTAGCACTAGCAACATGAGTGTCAAACTATACTTTTCTCCCGATGAGTAAAAGTTATATTATACCCGTAAAATCCTCCAGTAGAAGGGCTAGGAGAGTTCAACGATAAGTATAGGGAAAACAGTGTGTTAGAGAGAGAGAGTCATGGAGTCAATGAGTGTGAGAGAGACAGCCCGCCTTCGCGCACCCCGCCGTGCGCATCATGAGGCGTCCGCCATTCGACGCAGGCCACTCGCAAATAATTTATTTTAATTAAAAAAACTTTGACTTGGGTGTGGATCGAACCCCGAACCTACGCGTTCATAGCAATATATTTAACATAGTCTGCCATGATCTCTCATGCATATCATTAGCGAAGAAAGGTATTACATGCTGCAATGTGAATAGCGCGCGCACCGTACGCTTCTTGCTGTAAAATGTGACGTAGTCGAGAAAGATCCGTTAGGATGATAAGGCGGCGCGCTTTGGTTCCTACATCGAGCTAAATACACGGTCGATAACAGCGCGCGCACCGTACGCTTCTTTCTGTAAAATGTGACGTAGTCGAGAAAGATCCGTTAGGATGATAAGGCGACGCGCAGGAATATACCGGGTGGCTTAAAAGTAACTTATGTTGAAATTTTACTGAGAATTTCGTAATATACCGGGTGGCTTAAAAGTAACATGCTATATTTGAACTATGCGTGACACGTCGCGTGCTACGTCAAACGCAACGTGTCAAGTGTAACGGTGAACGTTACGTACTACGCCAAACGTCACGTGTCACGTCAAACGTCACGTGTCACGTCAAACAGCTCATTTGTAATATGGCTTCGGAAGAGTACAGTCATCGAATTGAAGAGTTTATTAAGAAAATTGGTAAATTAAATGAAGAAATTGCTTTTTATGAGGATAAAAGTGAGGTTATGAGGTAAATAGAGAATCTCAGTTTATCTGGTGGGGAAGAAGAAGTACGACAGACGTGGAGCAGTCTTAGTATAAACTGGTTACTTAAAGAGCTAGCATGCAGACAATTACCGCAAATTACTTATCCGTTAAGACGTATTCAACCATGTTCAACAGAACAGAAAAGGATATAAAAAATGAAATTAATAATGTTTTCGCCATGTCATGTGTAATATTAGTGGCTGTATTTGTTTTAATTTTAAAAATTGTAAAACGAGAATTCCAATCTTCATGTAATATAAAAGTTGATGAATATACAGAGTGTTTCAATAAAAAACCCATGTTTTTAAAAAAAATTTATTTATAATGGTAATACAGTATTTAAAAACCAGTGGCGGAGGCGTTGTACATTTCTTTCGGTACATGAATATAGTCCAGAGGCGTGACAGGGGTTTGGATCATGGACAAAGTTTCCTGTTGCACACGGCGTGCCATCAAATTTGCAAACGTCAATAATGTGCGGAAAAACACCAAATACATGACATTTCTTCAGCAGAAATTCCGCTTTTTGTTACCCTCGAATGTAAATATAGTCTGCAGCATACAATAGCTTGCTTTCCAATATTTCGTTTACTTTGGAATATTCTACATCTCCCGAAGAGTATCGAATGCCATGTACCTTCCTTTCCAAGTATGATGTGGTCTTTTTGTCATCGATACTTAATGTAGAAAACGGTTGCGGTGGTGAAAATATCGTCGGCTTAATAAAAAAAAACCCGTAAGTCACTAAAATGAAATTTTACAGGGCGGGCTAAAAACTGTCCAAAAATTATTGCAGCAAGTATTTATGCAAACTAAGATATAGAAAATGTTTAAAAAAAATGTGTATACTGTATGTTCACCTTATTTACTAATTATTTTTATAAATACTAATTTGAAGGGACTAATGGGTTTTTCCGACTTAATTTGAACAGAAATAGGAGTTGCGGGTATTACAGGTTGTGTTAAATGAATTAGAACCACATTATTTTGTCATAGTTTTTATTCAAAACTTCACAAAAATATAAAGGAAACTACAATATTTATTTATTTGTATGGCAAATGGTCATAGAAGCTATGGTAATCACTGTTGAGACTTTTTTTTAAAAATTGCAAGTCCAGATATTTCGATTTTTTTATTGGTGTGGGTACTTCATACAGAGCTGGTAGATTATTCAGTGGACATGCGAGTTCAGTTAGTTTCTTTTTAGACAAACGGCTGTATTTCATCTCAACAAACTCTTCTGGATGTCTCAGTTTATAAAATAAGGAACTGCCTGGGGTGTATTTTAGTGCACGTATATCCGTTACCACAGGATCGCCCACTGTTTTTCCAGGTCGCAAAGAACTCAAAAATTTTTGTTTTCTAAAATCCTTGAAGAAACCATAACCTAGGTAGTAGACTCTATAGGGCCGTGTATTTTTCCGTGTCTTCATAATTAATTCGACATAGTCGGCAGGTACATTTATGTTGGTATGACGTAACTGCCTCTCTATGGTAGAATGAATGGAGTCGGCCTCCATTTGTGTATGGCCCTTTTCAAGGTATTTTTGCTCAATGGTAATGTTTAAAGTAATTGACATATTAATTATTAGAGCATTGGTTAATGTAGCATTTCTATTTTGCGAGGTGCATCCATCGCTATACAAGATAAGGGTTTGTCCAGGTTGTACAGTACCGTGGTCCTTTATGAATTGACAAATAATGGAAGAGTAGTCCTGCGCCGATACACCACCAGATGATTCTTGCCAGATATAGCAATATCCATCCTTTGTGTTTACATCGAAAAATGACAAATTGTGCACTTTAAGTTTAGTCTTAAAATAGAGAGAGGAAACATTCGATTTGGGTGATAATAAAACTGATTGTACGTCCATACAAAAAAGCTTATTCCCTGATTCTATGTCTTTGGCTTTCTCAGTTCTTGCCTCTTTCTTTTTATCTTCATGCAGGGCAAACTCATCAGCGGATAAATTACCAGTTTTATGTGCAACGCACTTATCGCATTCGTCCTTTTTAGGTCGGAAAAGTGAAAGATTCATTTGATCAAACACGTGGGAAAACGAGGCAATTGATAAAAAGGGTTCCTTTTTCTCTTTGCACCAATTTTTGTTAAAAATATAAAGAGAGGATTTTGATGCCCAGTTTGGTTCTAAGTACTTTGTTGTCGAAGAAGCCCGACAATAGTGGGATTCCATCTTAGGAAGTTCGGTAAGAAAACTTGTTAATTTGTCTTTCATATCTTTATAACGACCCAGTTTAACATGTTCATGATTTTTTGTTTTCTCTTTAGTATTATCATCTATGGTATTTCGCTGTTTTATCCAATCCAAAATCATATTTTCTTTGACACAATGAGTATTTAGAAACATTTGTTTGCAGACCCTTATCCGTTCTTCATTATGTTTCAGATAATATACTAGCGACTCACTTCTTCTAGAAACACCTTCAGCAACTCTATTTCTGCTCCTTTTAGTAGGTTGAGAATCAACTAAAAATGACACATACACTTTTATTTCCTTCCATCCCATCTTTGTCCAAAATTGAGTAAATATAACGTTTCTTTCTTCTTCCGAGAACATTCTACATTTTAATAATTTACCTTTTATTGAAGGTTTGCAATTACATGGTTCTTTTAATTTCCTTGCATCTTTCTTAATGTCGTATTTCCACTTTCCGTCAACCTTTTTTCTACCGTAATATTCTTGTCCGCTTTCTCGTTAAATTTTTTTTCTATTTACATTCCAGTCTTCGGTACATACAAATTGTCTTTTTTTTCTTTTCTTTGTCACGATAGTTTCATTTCCTGAATCATTATTCAATTCAAAATCAGGTTCGAAATCGGGATCGTTTACATTTGCTACAACTTCCTCATTTTCTTCTATTGCTGGACTATGTTCATCTTTTTCAATGAAAGAGTCTAAGCTGGCCTCTTTTTCATGAGTTGTTATGTGATCTGGACTTTCTTCTGTATAACTTTTTACTTCAAAATCAGTATCTTCTGCACCTGTTCTGTCCACATTATTTTTTTCTGTCACTTTACTACATCTATCTTCTACAAAAATGTTCATTTCCATTTCGTGGTCTGCTGTAACTGGAAACTCTCCAACTTCTTTTTCATACTCTGCCAACTGAATACTATTATCGATAATTTCACTATCTATGCAAGGAACAGCAACCAAATTGGTCATAGTATGGAAGTTCTCACTGCTACTGAGGAGTTCGACACTTGAAATCTGGGCAATACAATTATCTGTATCAGGATTAAAGTAATCTTGAATTTCAAATTCTGTAGTGGAAAGTCCAGTTGTAACTTCTGGAATGTCCAATATCAATAACTCCTTATTTCCTACTGATTTGTGAAAATCATCATTAAACATGCTATTATCATTGGTTGGAGTGTTTTCCTTATTAATAGCAAATCTGTTTATTCCACTACATTCATCAGAATTCTTGAATTTTTGATTAAAAATTGACATAATTCTTTGCGTCCTGTTGGATACGCAAGCCATCTTTTCTCGGTTTTCTGTAACAAATAAATATTTATTACTAATAATTGCCTTATAACGGTGGTTTTCTTCTTTGCAACCAAGACTTCATGTTATTAACTTGTTGCCACCTGGCAATACAATTTAAAAAAAAAATTAACATGAGAAAGGAAACATTTTATTTAAAATTTCTACTTAGTTTTGAGCTCATTTTAAAACGTTAAAAAAACAGAACATTATTTTGAGAAGAGCATAACACTTAACTCCCTATGATCTTTTACTTTCGCGATATGTCTAGTGAAAGAAAAACCAGTAAGTCCTGGATATGGTTAAAACAGAAATTATGTAACAATAAACCAAATTAAATAGTTTACAATTGTTTATAATATATTTGTATATACTTACCATCCATACTAAATCGTTTTGAGACAATATAAATTGTTAAAAACTGCAAAATTTTCACAATAAACGAGAGAGACTTCAACACGTGGTTGTGATTATATTAAACTGCTGGATTTACGGGTTTTACAATTCGCTTTGTATCAAGCGGGGACTTACGGGAAAAACCAAACCTTAAAATTACGAATTCGAACTTCTTCTGTAGTATTTACGCAGACGATAGATTCAATTTTAATGCAAAAGATGGCACTAAAATGTCTGATATGCCTAAATGTGGACTTACGGGTTTTTCTGATTAAGCCGACGATATGTAATGTGAACTTTTGAAGCCAATTTCTATGGTGAGCTCTTTGGCAATGAAAAGCCCATCTACGACAAAACCTTGAATGTCTACAAAAGCTACTCTCATGTTGACGTCTGCTCGAACACTAACTCATATCAACATCTAGTTCAAGCTTTTAACAATTTCGGTGAGAGGGAAGTATTCCATTACGCAATCGTGAATTATGATGCAATAGACTTTGGTATTTTCGGAGAAGCCTTTGTTTGCTTCAATGTCGAGTTTCACATCGACTGTGGACGCCTTCATGCTTTCCTCCTGTTTCGAACAATCGATAACAAACAATGCTCGTTTCTTGAAAGAAGAATAATCCAGCAGGGGGCGCTTCTGTGTGGAGTTTGCGTAGTTGGGATAGAATTCAGTATAGTTAAAATATGCCTCATTGTAGTCAGTTTTACCAAAGTCCAATTGCATTCTTTCATTAGGCCAATATTCACCGTTAAGTGACAGTCTTATACTTTGCACGTCGGCATTGTCAAATAAAGTAGGATCGGCTGTAGTCACGTTAATGATTTTATGAATGGAGCATAGGTTCTATATTCGGCCTTTCGAATTGACTCATCAAACATCGGCTTACGATAGATATAAAACATTGGAGGCATGTCGTTTTGGCGTAGACGTTTTCCATACATGGTTGTCATTTTTCAATTTAAAACCCAGCGATTGCAGTACCAATTTATTTGCGAACGTGAGCTGTTTCAGCTTTGGCGACTGCTTAGCTAATGAAGTTAAAAGTGCTGCAGATTGTCTTTTATGATTGATTATTAGCCCCATCGCGCTCTAAGCTCCAACACCAACGTACTTAGTTCTCCACGAAAGTTTACAGGCTGGCCGTCCTGGTCTAAGGCTATGACAGTGATGTTGGTTATTTCACGTTGTGGTATAACGGGTAAGTAGAGCAAGTTATGAGGAATGTTACAATCGAAGCGGATACTGGATACTTTAATGATTTTGACGGGGAGATCTGAAAAGTGCGTTTTGTTAGCGTCAAGTATTTTCGGTGAAAATCCCAATATTCTCCCAAGACTATCAGTTTGCATAAAGGATATTTTGAATTTACTTGAAATTTCACATTTCAACGTATTGTGATTGGGTTTTAGTGAAAATACCGGTCTGGTTGAACTGCTCGCACCCAACTTATCACAGATAAACTCTTCAAGGTCAGCAATTTCATGACATCCTGTGGGAAAATCAAAACTTTGAAGCTTGCCCTTGGTATCGTAGTAGTAAAACTTACAATTTTCAATGTTTGGTATACTGTGATAAGAATGAAAAGAACGTAGAGCTATTTTGTAATCATTCTTTGGATCGAGGACAATAGGGGTAGGAGGTTGAAAGGTGAACACGTGATTGGTGCTGTTAACTCTCAGCAACTGTAACATGATGACTAATGAAATTCGGGAGATGTATGAATTTAAATAACACACACACGACATGTTCAATTATATATTTTTACAAAGAAAACATGTGGCATGAGAACTCGGAGGGCCGTCACAATGCGTCGGTTGTAATGGATGAAACAAGGCAATCGTATTTGTAGTTCAAAAATTGCTCGATATTCATTGGGAAGTTTATGCCACATATCAAGCCTTACACACTCTATTATATGCTCAATGGGAAAGTGCTTTAGTTCTTCGGCAGTGAAACTACTCAATGTTTTTCCATGGTAAATATGTTGTAGTTCCGTCATTGTTGTAGAAATTTCAAACACAAATGGCCGCAATTGATTTGATCGTAGTTTTGATATTGGGCATTGTTGTAGAAAATTCTCGCACCCTTTCCCAGATATTCAACAACTTCTTTAGGCGGCTTCAAGTTACCAAATGAATCGAAATACTCTACATTGTTGTTTATCTTTCTGTAAGCTACCCAATGACTTCCGCTATTCTTAGAGGTATCCAAATTAACCACTGCACATTCTTGTTTTCGGGGGCCGGCTTTGGGGAGTACATCTTCTTCCAATTTCTTTTGCGCATGCTTTGCGTCAATGACAGTTTTAGAAATCCCAGCAGCACCACCTGACAAAGCTCCAAGTGCCGAAAGGCCAGCAAACAAAGGAATAAGTGGTAGGAAACCTCCGGATTTCGCTACAGGTATTACTCGAGGTACCTCTCCCACCAAATTCTTTAATAAGTGCTTTGGCTGCTCGTAGGGCAAACGTTGCAGTGTCTTTCAAAGATGCCCCTTTTTTCATGGACTTTCCCACTTTTAGAATAACATCTCGATGCAAGGAACGGCGTTTGCGGCGGCGACATCCCATCCCCAGCTTTCTTTTCGCCTTCATTCCGCCGTTGATTGATAATATAATAAGATACGCGATCCTATGTTTAAAAATGTTCATGATCTCCCACTATTACTGTAAAACTCAGATGCTGTAATGATGCGCCCCTAGCGCGAGAAACGAAAATTAGCCACTTAGGTCATCGCGTCGATGAGGAAACAACAACAAATTGTTATCGGTACGGTTTGAGATTAGACCCATTTACAATATTCAGAAAATAATCTTCTACTGGTGGCATCTATTTTGTATGGACGCGGACAAAAGTAAAATATGAATTGTACTTATCTTTCAAATTCTTTTTGTTTTGCTTAATTTTTATAAATTTCCACAAATTATATAGATATACAATAGTTTTATAGGCATTCTCTATTGCAAATTTTTAAGTAGTTTCAACAAAAAATATCACTATACATTCACATTACATAAGCTACCAGGTAAACGGGAAAAGTTTGTTAAATATAGATATAATGGGTATTTCAGAAAAGTAATATAAGTTTCCAATCCTACTAAAGGTTTTTTGAAACCTCTCCATGAAATTTAAAAAAAAGAGCCAAAATGAAATTAAAAATATTGTAGCGTACAATGTTACATTTTTAACAATCACTGTAACAAGTGGCAGAGAGTCAACGAAATTTTTTAAAATTGATAATTTCAGTAACAGAAATTTTACAATGATTGTTAAAAATATTATTAACTTCACGGACAAAATAGAATTAACAACAAATCAGAAGTTTATAAATTAAAATGTGGTAATGACAACAGTGATAAAATTTATATAGGTAGAACTTTTAGGAATTTTAAAACTAGAATTTCAGAACACTAACACCTATGAAAACCAAAAATTAGATTCCAACTACTCAAATCATTTATTAGCAAACCAACACACTTTCGATTCAAATTTTGAAATTTTGCATTTAGAACCTAAATCCATCAAATTAAATCTTTTAGGAGCTCTTGAGATAAATAAAAACAAATATCCAGATAACCTCCTTAACCACCAAATAGATATCAAGAATTAGTTAAACCCTTATTTAGAAACCTTTTTGTTTTTTATTCCAGGTAAATAAATTATAATACTTTTATCAATATTCGTAAAATTACCTATTAATGCACTGTATAAATTAAAAACTTTTCATTATACATCCACTCGTTTGAGAAAGCTACTGTGTCACAAATTGTATTTTGAGCTCAATTATAATGAAGGTTTAAACAAATTAAATTGTTTTATTTCATCGTTAAGTATGGATATTCATCAAGTAAAAGCCTCATCTATTCAAGAATTAACAATTAAAATACGATTGAGATTTAATAAATTACTACCTGCATTGTTCGGATAAGTTAATATTTTATTTATATAGAAGACAAGATTTTTGTTTTTCTACTTTCTTTAGTCTTGAACAACAGACTAGCATGGCATCTTGAAAACAAAAATTTTTAACACCCTATCAAATTAATATAATACATAATGTAATATCTTTTGAAAGTGAAGTACACAATGCATTTTTGAATGACCAAAAACTAATCGCTATATTCTTCGATTTAAATAAGGCTTTTGATACAACCTGGAAATACAATATTTTAAAAACACTACAGAAGTACAAGGAAACATGCTAGCATTCATAAATAATTTTCTCAACAACAGAACTATTCAAGTCAGATCAAATGGTCTCATGTCAATTACAAGACCTCTCAAAAATGGCATTCCTCAAGGATCTATTCTGAGTCCCACACTTTTTCTCACTGCAATTAACAGCATAGCCGAAATGATAAAACCTCCCATCAAAATTTGCCTTTATGCAGATGACCTCATCATTTATACAAGTAGAAGCACAAAGTTAGCCTCCACTTTACTTCAAGATTGCCTCCATGAAATCGAAAACTGGTCACAAAAAACAGGATTCCAATTTTCAAGCGAAAAGACACACTATGTGATTTTTGACAAACGAAAAGACACCCATAATTTTAATCTGATTTTATATAGAACTCCACTAATGCGGGTAGAAGAAGTAAATTTTCTTGGTCTTACTTTAGATTGTTCTCTCAAATGGAAAACACACATAGAAGTCCTTCAACAGTCATGCCAATCCCGAATAAGTCTGTTAAAAATTTTATCAAACCTAACATGGGGAGCTAGTACAATCAGCTTATCAAACCTATACACATCACTGATAAGAAGTAAATTAGATTACGGTTTCATTTGCTACGATACCGCTAAGAAAACATTATTAAAAAAATTAGATGTCGTTCAAACTTCTTCACTTAGATGTGTATTTGGCGCTTTCAGAACCAGCTCGACCAGCAGTCTCCTAGTAATTGCAAACGAACCTCCACTGTACTTACGTCGACAACTCCTTTCCTTAAACTATCTGCAAAAATATCTGCCTATCCCAACAATAATGCATTCCAAGTCATTTTCCCAATGAACGCCCCTCCTGACGAAATATACGACTCCAAGTCAACAAAAAATCTTCCTTTTAGAGAAATAGTGAGAACTAACTATGAATTTGAACAATTCAAATTATCGCTCCGACAAAACTCTAACTTTCCCCCCTGGATGTCTCAGAAGCCAGATGTTAATACGTCCTCCACTCAAAATCCAAAAAATTTAACTAACCCCTGTCTCCTACAAAACCTCTTTAAGGAAATTATATCAAAATCCCCTCAAACCCTGCAAATCTATACAGATGCTTCAAAAAATCACAATGGAATTGCAGCAGCTTACATCTGTGGAAATAACAAATCTGCCATCCGACTACCGAATCAATGTAGTATATTCACGGGAGAAACTACTGCAATTCTGGAAGCCATAAAAATATGCAAAGACTCTACAGCAACCAAGTTTCTCATCATAACAGATTCACTGAGTGCGTTACTTGGCTTAAAACAACTTTACCCTTCACATTCTATTCTCATACGAATCAAAAGTGAAATGGAAATCATACGTCTTACCCAGAAGAACGTCTCATTTCTACTCAAAAATACCGAAAATTGTAAAATTGTAATTGTGTTATTCAAGCAAGATGAAGTGAACTTGAAACATATATTCGACGAACACGTATCTCCAGACATGACATTCGACACATTTAAAAATATGTGTTCAACGTGCTGGTGTGACCGTTATGGTACTTTGGTAATTGTGAAGGATTTCCCCTTCAATGATGGCAGGTATCGCAAAGGATTCGATAAATATATAAAATTGTAAGCTGCGCCTTTAGTCTATACCAATATGTCTGATGATAAGGTTGCTACTGCATTGCGCAAGAAAAAAGTGTCTGAACTTGCCAGATCGATTCGCAAAAAATACTTGGCGTTGAAATTGGGTAAATCAGAGCAAGATAAGTCTATCAATAAACTATTCAAGCCAATATCCAAACCACTTGAAAAAATTGTGCATTACAAAAAACGATTACAAATTTAAGTCCAATTAAAAAAAAAATTAAAGAAGGAAGAAGAACCTTTGACAGATGATGTGTTTACACCTTTCCTCGAAACGGAACCGGTGGCCGAAACCGATGAATCCGGCAATATTACACGTTCTCCAGAAGAGATGCGTCCCGAAATTTCTCAGGAAGCTTTCGCAGACTATTTGGATCAATATCCTGCCATCAGTCATCAGTTCATTGAAGATTACTTCCAAAAAGATGATAAAATTGATAAAAATTATGGTCCGATATACAATGATGAAATCGGTTGGTCATTAGGCAAACGTCGAATTGCGGTCGATGGAAAAACCGGTAATATAAACATACTACCTGAGAAAAACAAAGAAGGAATATATGTAATTGGAACACCAGGCTTGTATGAGCTTCTATTTTACCGAGACCCCAGTTACAACGATCAAGATTTACAGAACTATAAAAATCTTTTGACAACAACTGAAGTTCATTTAGACACGTTAGATCGTCTTAAGGGCTCAAGTACTGAAAAATATCACTACATCATAAAACCTTTATTCAAAACAAAATCTCTAACGACGAATAGATCGTCTCAGGTATTGACTCGTCTAAAATCGATTCCTTTAGCAAAAGGAAAAGGTATCGATCGTTTAACATATAATGATAAACCTATGGAGTATATTTATTGGGACGATGCCAATGAATTAGTGGATCGTTTGAAGTTGTTGATTGCTTCGGAAGAGGCAGGTAATACGTCACACGACAACGAAATAGTAGCAATTATCAATGAGCTCAAGGAGGCTGATATAATAGAATAATACAAGTTGAAACTTGTTCATTTCAATTATGTCTGTCGATAAATTCGGACATAGACATCAAACGCCCTATGCGCGTTTACCGGCGAAAATAACGTTTCCTCATACACCGGATGGTAATATGGATATTGAAAATGTGAAAATTTGTAATGTTAAGGAACCGACAACAGATAGTGACGCTGCAACAAAAAAATATGTTGATGTGCAATTGAATGACCTACGTACTATCAACTCACCATTAATTTAAACGCATGGTGTGGTGCTGCAGCAACAAGACCGTGATATAAAGAATTTAGCTGTCGGATTGAACGAAATAAGAAATGAGCTTCATAAGACGAAAATTCCCATATTACAGGCGCATATTGCCAACCTACAAAATAAAACTAACGAAATGGCTGCATTTATTTCGCGAAATCCCCCTGTAGCAGGTAGGGATATGGCTACGAAGAAATATGTTGATGATTCAATTGGCACAGCCAAAGTATTAATTCGAAAAGAATTCACTGCTTCTATTAACATGTGTGTTGAAAGCATACGTGAGTTACAAAAAGAAATTACAGAAAATATCAGATCCGTTTCCGATATGAAAACTAACGTTTCGGGCATTGTAGACAATATTAAGGTTATGAATACCGTTAACCGCATTAACAGTCTGGAGCTGAAGCTAGCTGGTAGTAAGTCATAATATGTATTCTAAAGAAAAAATTCCGCTTGTAAACGAGCTCCACAAACCGATACGGAAAAAATTCCCTCGGAGACGTACTATCATTAAGGGCCTTGACGATCTTTGGCAAATGGATCTTGCGGAGATGAGGAATTTTGCTCCACAAAATAGGAATCATAAAATGATACTAGTCGTTATTGATTGTTTTTCAAAGTTTGTGTGGACACGCCCACTAAAGACGAAGACCGGAGAGGAGATTACTCGGGCATTCTCGGACATTCTCGCTCACACTAGACGAATACCAAAAAATCTGCAATCTGATCAGGGAAAGGAATTTTACAACAGCAAATTTCAAAATTTAACGGGAAAACACAACATAAATCATTATAGCGTATTTAGCACAATGAAAGCTTCTATGGCAGAGCGTGTTATAAGAACTTTGAAATCGAAGCTCTACAAGTATTTCAGTTTAAATGGCACCCACAAATAGATTGATATTCTGCCTGAAATTACTTAAAACTATAACAATACAAAACATTCCACAACAAAATATAAACCTTCTCAAGTCAACAAATCCAACGAAAAATCTATTTTGAATAACACCTATAGCCATTTAAAGATAGCCGGTCCACGAAAATTTAAAGTTGGCGACATTGTGCGCATATCCAAGGCAAAACATGTCTTTGAAAAAGGATATACACCCAATTGGACTACAGAACTATTCAAAATCACCAAAGTTAAAATTACCAATCCTGCTACGTATTTACTTGAAGACATGCAAGGGACACCAATCAGCGGCTGCTTCTATGACGAAGAACTACAGAAAACATCGAATCCGGACGTTTACTTGGTGGAAAAAGTTCTTAGACGTAAAGGCAAGAAACTGCTCGTGAAATGGTTAGGCTTAGACAAAAAACATAACAGCTGGATTAATGGAGTTGATGTTTTATGACGTAAAAGGTCACACACACACACGCTATAAATTGGAGTCGTTTCAGATCTCAAACTCAGTTAGCAACATGAGTTATCAAGGTGTAAGTAGTGGTTACGATAGTAGTAGTAGTAGTGACAATAACTATACTGCAGAGCTGGATAGAATTTTGAAAAACTATGAGTTTGCTGCAAAGTCTGAAAATGTGTACCTGCTTTCAACACAATATCCAAATTCATCAATGATTTGAATAAATAGTTATATAGATGTGTTTGTGTGTTTTTTTTCCCCCAACCAACGACGAAAAAAAAACAACTATTCAAAATAATGTTTTTTTATTTTAAAAAGAAATACATTTAAATCTACAAAAGCGAATTACAAAAAAATTTTAAAAAAGAAATACATAGCAATATACAAAATACAGGTAAGTCATATTTTAGTCAATTATATATATTACCACTCTCGGAAGTTTGTTAATTAAATGTGTGGGGACTTCAAAGAAAAATTTTGCATCCTGGATATTTATCATGTTCAGTATCACTATCCTCAGAATGTATAAATCTGTAACTTTTAGGGGGGTACGTACACATGATTCGATGCTTTTAACTGTAAACAGCACTTCATGATAGCAACTTTGGCACCAATAAAAATGAGCTTGATATTTATCTGTGAGAAGATAATCTTTATCTGTTGTTTCATGAAAATTACCAATCCCGCTAATAATGATTTATCTTTGCTCTTGTGAGCTTCTAATAAAATTTCAAAACAATGCTTGCAAACGTTAATTTTATAATTGAAGATTCTATAATATGAAACCCATAGGCAATATTCAGCCTCATCGTGATCATGTTCCCAATACAACACAGTATTTCTTCTAGGTATCGATATATATCTACTACAATCGATACACTCCAAATGATAAGGGTAAGGCTGATTTTGAGCTAGAACATTTACTGATTTCCATTTCCAGTATGAGAATCTTTTTGCAATATTACATGTCATTGACCATGGTAACGGTGACTCATTAATAAAATTAGCTAATATATTTCTTTGTATGAAGTTTGAAATAAAATTATGAAAATCGACTAAATGGGTCCTTTTGGCAACACTCTAACCGACCAGCACTCTATGTTAAAGAATAGGTAACGTAATTTCAAACGATCTCACTTGTATCCGGCAATTAGAATTATCTTGGGTAGATAAGAAGTTCAATCAACCTCATATACGATCACGTGAGTTTGACTTTATAATAATTTCTTCATCATAGTACAATGGGTCCTTTTGGCAACACTCTAACCGACCAGCACTCTGTATTTGTTAAAAGAGTAGTTATTGTAATTTCCAATGATGTCACCCTACACCCTGTAGACGATCATCACTAGGTCCTTTTGACAGCACCCTGTAGACTTGGTGTACGACCCGGATCAGGTCCTTTTGACAGCGCGATAATTTTGTAACACTCTATGTTAAAAGAGAAATTTATCGTAATTTTAAAGGATGTCACTTGTACTCTACACCCTTCGATTTTTTGCTACACCCTGTATATGTTAAAGAATGTGTTTTTTTCGCTTGTCATGACGGTAGTGAACGTCAATGGCTTTTTTTCAACGTGAGATTATTTTGCAACACTCTATGTTAAAAGAGTAGTTGGTGTATGAGTATGATACACCCTATTGAAAGAATAAGGCATTGTCACAGGATGTCACTTGTACTCTACCATTCCTTCGTTTTGCCTCGTAATTTTTGCTACACCCTGTATATGTTAAAAGAATGTTCCAGCGTAACTGGTCATAACGGTAGTGAACGTTAATGTCTTTTCAACGTAAGATAATTTTGCAACACTCTGTACATTAATCAATAAGTCAACATTGTGACATACCACGTGACTTTCAATCCGCCCTGGACGATTCACGTATATACTAGACCTTAATGTCATTCAAACGAGATGTTTGCTGAAATCAACCTACCAGCCAAAGATACTCCACCCTGTATATGATTCACTTATATACTAGACGCTAAGGCCTTTCGAACGAAATGTCGGTTGCTATTGTTGATGAGGGGTGTTGACAAATACCTGCCACGATTCACATTCGTTAAGACCCTTTTGCCTTGTGACATATGCCCGTACGAAAATACGATTTATTAATCATGATAAGGAATATTCATACTAATGCACCTACGGCTGACGTTTGAAGCGGCATTTTCTCCACTACACTCTGAATATGTTAAACCAAAGATACTTTCGATCCACGCATATGACGTTTTGTACACTCTGTATATGTTAAACCTGCCTAAGATACCCTGTATATGATTCACTTATATACTAGACGTTAAGGCCTTTCGAACGATATGTCGTTTGCTATGATTGGATGACATTTATTAATCATGATAAACGATATTCATACTAATGCACCTACGGCTGACGGTTGAAGCGACATTTTCTCCACTACACTCTGAATATGTTAAACCAAAGATACTTTCGATCCACGCATGTGACGTTTTGTATACTCCGCTACATTCTGTATATGTTAAACGTGCCTAAGATACCCTGTATATGATTCAGGGGGTGCCTAAGAAAACGAGTACGTTAAACCTCATTGAGTGTTGTGCTCCGTTGTACTATTAACGAAATTATTCTTATAATCCCTAATTGTTTCCATAATTTTTAAGTTGGGAAGATAAATAACGTCACAAATCATTCAGTTTGATCTATAGATAAAGAGGTTTATGTTAAAAGAATATTATGATTAATTCACATGGATTTTTCTTTGTACTCTCCGCTACACTCTGCATATGTCGATATGACTGCACCTACTGCACTATACGTCACACGTGACGTTTTGACGTTTTCATTTGACGTTTTGACGTTTGTCGTTCGACGTCACATGTGACGTTTGAGTTGTGACTCTCAGATGTCAACATTTGGTTGGATTTATTAATCGATTTTTCCTTGTACTATACGCTTTACTCTGTACATGTTAAACGATATGCTAATACCCCTACGGCACTATTTTTCTCTGTACTCTCCGCTAAACTCTGGATATGCTGATGCCCCTAGAGCACTATCCGTCACATGTGGAAGATACTTTCGATCCACCCTGTATATAATGGGTGATTCGCGTATATACTAAACGTTAAGACCTTTCGAACGAGATGTTGTTTGCTAAAGTCGACCTAAATACCATTCAAAGAAACTTTAAATTCACCCTGTATATGCTCGATTCACGTATATATTAGACGTTAATACCTTTCAAACGAGATGTCGTATGCTAAAGTCGGCCTACCCGCCAAAGATACTTTCGATCCACCCTGTATATTGGTAATTCACGTATATACTAGAAGTTAAGACGTTTCGAACGAGATGTTGTTTGCTAAAGTCGACCTAAATACCATTCAAAGAAACTTTCAATCCACCCTGTATATATAATGAGTGATTCACGTATATACTAGACGTTAAGGCCTTTCGAACGAGATGTTGTTTGCTAAAGTCGACCTAAATACCATTCAAAGAAACTTTAAATTCACCCTGTATATGGTCGATTCACGTATATACTAGACGTTAAGGCCTTTCGAACGAGATGTTGTTTGCTAAAGTCGACCTAAATACCTGCAATTCATTCAAAGAAACTTTCAATCCACCCTGTATATATAATGAGTGATTCATTTATATACTAGACGTTAAGGCCTTTCGAAACCATATTCGTGTACCGAAAGAAATGTACAACGCCTCAGTCACTGGTTTTCAAATACTGTATTACCATTATAAATAAAGTTTTTTAAGTAACAAGGGGTTTTTATTGAAACACTCTGTATATTCATCAACTTTTATATTACATGAAGATTTAAATTTTCGTTTCACAATTTTTAAAATAATTTTTAAAATTAAAACAAAGACAAATACTAATATTACACATGACATAGCAAAAACATTATTGATTTCATTTTTATATCTTCATCTGTTCTGTTGAACATGGTTGAATACGTCTTAACGGATAAGTAATTTGCGGTAATTGTCTGCATGCTAGCTCTTTAGGTAACCAGTTTATATAAGACTGCTCCACGTCTGTCGTACTTCTTCTTCCCCGCCAGATAAACTGAGATTCTCTATTTGCCTCATAACCTCACTTTTATCCTAATAAAAAGCAATTTCTTCATTTAATTTACCAATTTTCTTAATAAACCTTTCAATTCGATGACTGTACTCTTCCGAAGCCATATTACAAATCAGCTGTTTCACGTGACACGTGACGTTTGGCGTAGTACGGTTAGCCATTACACGTGACGTTTGACGTGACACGTGACGTTTGACGTGACACGTGACGTTTGGCGTAGTACGTAACGTTCACCGTTACACGTGACACGTTGCGTTTGACGTAGCACGCGACGTGTCACGCATAGTTCAAATATAGCATGTTATTTTTAAGCCACCCGGTATATTACGAAATTCTTAGTAATATTTCAACATAAGTTACTTTTAAGCACCCCGGTATATTCCCGCGCGCCGCCTTATCATCCTAACGGATCTTTCTCGACTACGTCATATTTTACAGAAAGAAGCGAACGGTGCGCGCGCTGTTAACGACCATGTATTTAGCTCGATGTAGGAACCAAAGCGCGCCGCCTTATCATCGTAACGGATCTTTCTCGACTACGTCACATTTCACAGCAAGAAGCGTACGGTGCGCGCGCTATTCACATTGCAGCATGTAATACCTTTCTTCGCTAATGTTATGCATGAGAGATCATGGCAGACTATGTTAGATGTATTGCTATGAACGCGTAGGTTCGGGGTTCGATCCACACTCAAGTCAAAGTTTTTTTAATTAATGGTTATTTATGTATCAAGTGCGTAAAACAGGCGTTTATGGACCGCAACGTGTAAGTAAGAGCCCGAGCCGCAAGGCGAGGGCTATTAACACGTAAGGTCCATAAACGCTGTTTACGCCTGAAATACATACAATATTTTATGCACGACCGTTTTAATAGTCATTTATTAATAAATATACAAAATTTTATGCACGACCGTATTAATGATAGTTTATTAATAAATATGTTTTATTTTCTATTTTTCACCTTTTGTGAGTAGGTTATTATAAATGTTTCAAGTTGGATAAATTTTATACCTCGATATTTTTATAACTCACCCTGGATAACAATCCACCAAGCCATTTGTATAGTTAAATGAAAATAAGTCTTATTGAAACTAATAAGATGATAAAACAATAATCTATATACCTATACGCGTTACCATAGCAACCAAGTCAATAGGACAAGAATAGGTAGACGTCATTTTTATTTACAGTCGACTTCACGTATTGCAAGTTTCTTAGTATATTTTCGAAGAAGTTTTATATATTTTGGTTATGTAATGGACAGTAGTGACGATAAAATAGTTTCCGGAACACCACCGGAAATTTTTAAAGCAGCAGAAGATGCAAGATTAAGTTTACTACCCGCCAAATCTAAGAGAATATACGATAAGGTCCGGGCGGTAAAGTGACACTTTACGCGCGCTAAACGTATTTATAATCTGGACTTTTTCGCCCGGTCGTGCATAAAATAAATTATTTGCGAGTGGCCTGCGTCGAATGGCGGACGCCTCATTATGCGCACGGCGCACTCATTGACTCCATGACTCTCTCTCTCTAACACACTGTTTTCCCTATACTTATAGTTGAACTCTCCTAGCCCTTCTACTTCCTCCACTTATAAAATCCCAACAATAAAATCCTCAAGTATAAATCCCAACTATAAATCCCTAATTGTAAAATCCTCAAATTAAAATATCCCAACTATAAAATCCCAAGTACAGATCACTAATTGTAAGATCCTCAAATTATGATATCCCAACTATAATAATTCAACTTATAAAATTGGATAGAGGTGACTTATCTACAGGTACATCGAATACGGTACTACGGTGAGTTCCAAACAATTTTAACTGTCAAATTATTAAAAATTCAAAACATACGCCCTCTGGCAAACACTTGATTTCCGATAACGCACAAAATCAATTAATTAGCATAAATATGCTTATACAGTGCAACAATCCTGCACAGTATGCAACCTATAATACATGCTATACAATAAATAATAGTGAAACAGAATAAAAAAATCTACACCAATGCATAGAGCTGACATATAAGCTCATACGTGACCACAAGTTACCTTAATCTATCATAAAATCAAGTAATCAATATGTATTGATGACAGTACCGTACTTTACAAAAAAAAACACTTAAATATATATATGGATGTACTGCATTAGTTGCAGGCATTGGTAGTAAATAATACATAACTTTATTACATGCCAGTGATATCTGGCGTAACCATTCAAAATATTCAGTAAAAGCCACTATAGCGCAAATGACTTAATATTACAATAACAGTGTGATGTTATGTACAAATTTATGATAAATGTTTAAAAACTTGCGTGATAGAACGATGAGACTACTTGTGAAAACTATCGACGAACTCCGACTTCCATGGGAGATATAACTAGCTCTTCTCATCAAATTATCTGCATTGATGACACCCTTTGATTAGGCCAGAAGAGTGCATATGGTGGTACACTGGCGTTGGATTATGCACAACATCCCAGGACAGAAACCAAACAATAGTAGAATTTCATAGAAATTAAAGCTGGATACAGAATGAAATGGAATCAGAATATAGATTATCGAATCTAGAACATGGAATCTGGATCATAAAATCTAGAACGTAGAATATGTAATCAGAAATCGGAATCTGAATCGGAATTGGAATAAGGAATCCCTTGAATAAAACAAAAGAACTAATTAGTACTCAGCAAATACGTACTACACATATCGGGTATGTACCAAGTAAGGTCACACCATTTAATCTTTACTGGACAGTACCAGTAATAGCTTCATACGGTACTATTGTACTTTTCCTGTACACCTCGTATCCCACCTACATAATAAAATAAATCAGGTTTATCCTAACACCCCATTTAACCCTATAATAATTTATTGAAATTGGTCTTTAAGCAAATAAGTATGTCACTTTTTCCTTAGTACCAGCAACATATATAAAAAAAGGAACAACAAAAAAAACTATATGGCATCTGCCATAACTCCCAATAAAAAAGAACAGGAATTATCATAATACATGCTTACCGATTGGCCAGATCGAGATTCAATCTTTGGTATAGGTGTTAGCTTCTCAGCAAGTGATACAGGCCTACTCTGATCTCAACAATCCAAATTTCGCATCAACACAGACATCACCACCTATGTATGAGTTGAGTCAAATAAAACACTCTGCTTGAGTGGTTTCAAGTAATGATCAAAAGATTTTTCAAATACTTACAGTACAATACTTCCAAGCTTTGCCAAGCCACAAACAACAAAATGGCTTCCGGCACAGGTCATAATTTCATTAATCCAATTATATGGTATTTCCACGGTTCTAAATACTCCAAAAATTCTCCAAAAATATCCTCCAAACTACCCGGGAAATTATTAGTTACCAATTGGACATGCCCTGTAGGGTGAAAACCATAGTTTTCAACCAAATTTGATAACAAGAAATTTTACGCCCGTTTGCTTGATGTACCCATAGACTAGCAATTATTAAGAAGTCCCGGCGCAGAGAGTCCGCGTCACCCTGTCCGAGCTGAACCACCAATCAGGAGTCCTTTCCAGCTGTCAAATTTAGCCTCGACCAATCTTTTCAGGACAACACATCGCCTCCAGAATTTCGAAAGTGGTGCCACCAGTTTCACACAGTTCTTTTGATAACACTGACACTGACATTTGTCAGTTTTGTGTTTATTTATATAAAAATAGTCATTAGTTCAATCATTACTACCACGTTTGTTCTTTATTGTTTATTTTTAACAAAGTATTATATTTTACCCAAGGCATTTGCTATTTTTATTATTTATTCCCTCTCATGAAAAAAACCATGCTTCTTTTTTCTTGTTAATAATATAAGCATTGTCTAAAAAAAGAAATAGTGTGTCAACCTCATGAGTATAACAGAGACACTAAAAAGGGAGATGCATAAATACTGAGAGGTGGCGTTTTAAGTTAAATTGCGGTGAAATTTGGGACTTTCATAAACTTTCAAATACTTGCATAGGCGAGATGCTACTGACCGATAAGCTTAAAATAAACAACATAACAAAACATATTTCTACTCATCAAGGTTAAATAAAAATTTCTCTATGTACCTACCTAACCAACCAAACAAAATTTTAACTTTTTATATAAAAAAGTTACGAGCATTCCACCGTTGTCTTCATGTAATGTAACTTTAATGGAATATAATCGAGAATATAAGAAAGCTGTCTTTGGGACAATAATGAAACTTCAAATACAATAATTATTTCTACATTTACCAAAACTTTCATTAAAATCAGTTCCTTTGATTAGAAGTACCTATTCGAAATTTGAATATTAATATTTATTTTGTTTGTCAGGTATTATATATTATAGTTTTCGTAATTTTTATACACGATGTTTATACACTATTTTGTTTGATGTTAGCCTTTCAATTTATTTCCGATTTGTTTGTTCAAATATATGTCGCAGTCTTATGGTAAAATCAGTCTTATTATAATACGCCTAGGCTTTTTCAATAAGACTAATTTTTCCATAATAATATTTCTTGACTCGGTTTCTGGTCGGATTTATAATAAAAGTAACAGATCCATAGTAGGTAAAATTTAGACACTAAAACATAAATTAAATTTATTTTGTAATAAAAATCACTGAATTTTTTAAAAACAAATTTAATTTTTGTTTATTAATTGAAATTAAACTGTTCGAACATACAGGATGGCCCACCGTTTCATATAAAAAATATACGATACTGTGTTATTGTTATCGTATCAACGTCTACCTGCTGTGGGTTTCTCTTTTTGATCAATCATATTAAGAGGAACATACTACCCAGTCTAAATTTCAAAAAATCATATCTTTCAAACGGTTGAAGATTAAGGCTTCATATTCAGGCATATCAAAATACAGGTATTTTTCTAGGACTGGCTGCATGTACATCAATTAATCTTATACCGTTTTTAAGATACGACCTTGAAAATCTTTAAAAATCAATAGTTTTTAAAATCCATGCAGACAGCCCTCAATAATGAAGAAGTGAACACATTACTTGAATTTCAGCTTTTAATTTTCAATCGTTCAGTTGTAGGAATTTTTTGAAAATTAGTAATATTACGTCCGAGATATGGCTCCCTCTGCACTACTAGAAACCAGTGTACAGTCTGAGCGAGAATCGCAGCCGCTCCGGCAAAGCAGGCACGTTTCGGATGAGCAAACATTATTTTTGTGAAACAAATAAATATTAGGACCCTGTTGTTTGTCTCATATTATTAGTTTGGTTTTGGACTGTAATTGAAAAGATCAATTAATATAGTTTGTAAGAATCTTTTTTTTGTATATGTATAAAACTTGATAATTTCAAAACTTGAACAAAAAATATAATCAGCGTTCTATAGCACGAAAGAAACGGATCTCCCTTACAGCTTTTACTGTTCACTTATTGGGTATAATTTCTGAGAAAATGAAAACAAATATGCCCCTAAATACAATTTATTATTAGTGGTACTGGGTATTCCCTCAATAAATACGGCTCATGTGTAATTTCGTAATGATCCACCTCAATGGTCAGTATAATCCCCAATAAAGGCGGAAATGGATTAACTCAGGTACTCTGTAGTTTCCGATAAGATAACCCTTGTGAAATATTAGGTATTAATAAAAATTGTCGTTGAAAACATTTCAGTCAGTCTTAGTTTAGTTCTCAGACAGAAAGGAAATAAAATTTTGACTATAAAAAAATGGGCAACAAACGCAACAGATAAAAAAAAACCAACTTTGTTTTATCGAGAGGCAGGAAACGACGGTAAGTTAAATATTTTTTTGGTTAGACTTTAAAAGATTTTTCAGCTAAGAAATAATTTTTGTGGCGTCTAGGTAATTGAAATATGTATGTAGGTACTATTATGGTCGTACCTTATACAGAAATGGATTATTGAAAATATTTTGATAAATTATTGTTCAATGATTTACTCTTCTCATTTTTGTAAATTAATATTGTTGACCATAAATTAGCTTTACTTGCATTTGAAATATCTATTGCTGTCAAAGTTTATGGTCATAAAATTAAAATACCTACCTTTTTTAATAGTAATTTAATCGTTAATTACTGAAAAATATATTCAAGAAGCCCAAAATATTTTTAGGGTTGCAGAATCTCGTTGGCGATTGCGTCAAGAACCGCAGTGTAATGATGAGGAAGTAGTCGACGACGTTCCGGTTGAGATAAATTATTTAAATGAAGATAATTTACCAAATTTAGAAAGAAAGAAGGAAATTCCAAACAAACAATTTACCTTAGAAGGAAAAAGGATTATTGACATTGCATACTTTTTTGAACAGCTTTAAAATATTCAGCATATGCCAAGTTTTGCCTGTTCCTTATCCAATTGTCAAGTAATCAATGAAGTGAGAAATGGTCTTTCTTCAAAATTTATTGTCAAATGCAATATGTGCAATATAACAATTGCGATAAATTCCCAGCAAGCAGATGAAGTTGATGTAAACTTGGCAGCAGTGCTTGGTAAACCCAACATTTTATTCATTTTTATAATCTTTGGCAACCGTAGCATGTCACACGGCTACTCTTTTGCCGAGGGTACATTAAAAAAATTAATAATAATTTGTTCATTGCAGGAGCTACCTCAAGCGGCTGCGGATTCTCACAGCTAGAACAAATTATTGGTTGTCTAAGCATACCCCCTATACAATTGGTGAAATATAACCTCACACAAAGTAAATTAGAAACAATAATTGAAAATGTATTACTATCGCAATTACAATCAGCGGGCGAGGAAGAGTCTAGAATTGCCAGGGAACAAGGAAATGTTGATGAAGATGGGTATCCGTTTATTACTGTAATAGCAGATGGTGCTTGGTCCAAAAGATCCTATAAGACCAATTATAACGCGTTATCAGGTGTAGCGGTGATTATCGGAGAAATGACGAAAAAGGTCTTATATATTGGTATAAAAAATAAATTTTGCATGTTTTGTACTAAATACAAAGACAACATTCCCGATCATGCTTGCGCTAAAAATTGGACGGGTACATCCACTTCTATGGAAAGTGCAATCATCGTAGAAGGTTTCAAGAAAAGTGTAGAAATGCATAGGGTGAAATATTTGAAGCTGGTTGGAGATGGTGATAGTAGTGTTTCGAAGAAACTTCTATTGGAAAAGCCCTATGGTATGAAACTTGTAGAGAAAGTGGAATGTGTCAACCATCTTTTGCGGAACTTTTGTAATAAACTGAGAGTTATATGCAAATCTACTAGGAGCGCATCTTCTTTAAAAATAGTTCCCGTTAAGTTCAGGAAAAAACTGGAAAGCAGTGTCCTTAGGTTTAGAACATCAATAAGGAAATCAGCTGAGCACTGGACAAAAAGTGATATCACAGTAGCGGAAAAAATAATAAGGTTCCAAAAAGACGTAAAAAATATTCTCAACCATATATTTGGAATGCATGACTACTGTGAATTATATGTTTGCGATAAAAATGTAAATGAAAAAAAATTTGGTTCCACTTATCATTAGTTATGGATTAAAAACTGACAACTGTTTAAAAAGAGTTCTGGAAAATGCCTCTTCTTTTTTATTAAATAAAAATAATAATTGCGCCGAACAGTTTAATAGTCTGGTGAACAAATATGTAGGTGGGAAGAGAATTAATTATTGTTTTAAATCTTCCTACCAAACAAGATGTAAATTAGCTGCTGTTTCTTATAATTGCAAAGAAAAATATGTTGAAGAAATAATAAAATTCAGTGGAATGCCTTATGGGAAATACACCAAGCAGTTAATGAAGAGAAAAGAAGTTAGTAGGCTTAAACACTATTCAATGAAAAAGAAAAAGGGATATAGGACTAAGACAATAACAAGAACTGCCAATCCAGATGAAGATTATGGAGATACCAAAGAACCCATTACAGAAGAAGAAAGAAGATCCCGTCGAGAAAAATACTTTAACTCTCTCCAAAAACCTTCAGACGAGATTAAGCAAATTGAAAGGCTTACAGTAGGACAAAACAATAATCCTTTATGGCAGCAAGAACGTGTATATAGAATAACGGCATCATCTTTTGGAAGAATATGTAGAATGAAGCAATCAACAAACCCTTTAAATACGGTGAAAAATATGCTGTATGGAACATTCAAGGGAAATTCGGCAACAAGATATGGACAACAACACGAATCAATAGCCATAAGCCAATTTGAAGAATTGACCGGGCTTAAAATTACGAAATGCGGTCTATTTATTGGGAAAAATGATGAATGCTTTCTTGGAGCGAGTCCCGATGGATTGATCGATTTTGATAATTCAATTGTAGAAGTGAAATGCCCCGAAAATCTAAAAACAATGACCGTCACAGAGGGCATCAAAAGTAAAAAAATTAACTACTTAAAGTTTACTGATACAGGAGAGATCACCTTGAAACAAAACCATCAGTATTTTTACCAAATTCAGGGGCAGTTACACTTAACTCAAAGGAACTCGTGTTATTTCTTGGTTTGGTCTCCACAAGGTGAACCACATATTGAAAAAATTGATCGAGATGATCAGTTTTGGGATAGCCATATGAAACCATTATTGTTCTCTTTTTTTTACAATTCTTTTTTACCAGAAGTTCTTAAAAACCCATTCTAATTATCATCACGGTGTGTCCTTCGTTAACTCAGGTTTCGTCTAAATAAAAAATGTTCGCTTCCCTTCGGTAATATTGAAAAGATACATCTACTTATATCTTATTGTGGATCTAAATTACAGTGCTTCTTGCCAAAAAAATATATTTTACAAATTATACTATATAATTACCTATTATTTTGCTTTTTATCCTTTTAATTAAAATCTTATCAATAATAATATATTTGTTATAATATTGGACTGAGTGATTGAAGTTCTCAAAACTGAGTATTTTTATTTGTAAAAATTTAACAATATTTTATTGATCTTTGATAAATTGTATGTTCTATTTATTAGTAGTTTTTATTAAAGTTTTGTGCAGGCGGTATACTATAGTTTTTCTTATATGCTCCTGCATCCCTCCTATGAAACCGACTCTGATACACGAACAGACACACGCACAAATATTCGTTTAGTTTGCTTAGGATTTGCCACTTTTATTTTTTTTAAACTTCAAACCCTATAAATGTAGATACGCTAATGCGTTTGATACTTTTCAAAATAAACATTATTCCTAATTATGATTTATATTTTTTTAAATTAAATTTGATTATTTTCCATGATTTTTGGAAATACCTATTCAGCCCTTTTAAAAATCGCTTTAACCAATGTGTTTAATATTTTATGTGATAAAGAAGATCCTTCTTACTTACATTATTTTTTTTAATCATTTATTAACCCATTAGCGCTTAGCGTTAACATATGGCAACAGCGAACACATTGCTACATAATATTCCATTGTGAGTCAGGTAGCGACCAGATGAGTAGGGAGAGGGTAAGGAGTGGTGGTCAAGACGCCAGAAGTGCTAGAAAATAAATATTCAACAGTTTCCAGTGAATAGTCGAGTTGTACGGGTGTGTTGAAATTTGGTGTATTGACGAATAGTGAACAAAATGGACATTCGCTTTGAGTAAGTATTATATCTCGTACAAACATATATTATTTATCATTTTACAATTACAACAGTGTAATATATACCTAAATGAAATTTTATTTGAATTTATTCAACGATTAGTGTCTATAGTTCATTTACGGTGACCTTGGAAATGTAGATGTTGCCATATGTTAACGCTAAGCGCTTACATGAGCAAATAATATATGTCTTGTTTCAGAAGAGGCTTTTCGCTTGCTGAGGCATTGGATATGATAGAAAATGACGACATCGATGGAGACATTTTTATAGAGCCTCCTGAAATAAATATTCAGACAGACGAAGATTCTGGTGATGAAGAGAGTGGGTAAGCAATATTGAAAATGTAATCAGGAACGTAAATAAATGAATTTTGTTTTACTACTTACAGCCACGTTGATAATCTCACACATCGTCAACTGACAGCCGGTGCAGAAATAAGATTGAATGATAATAGTCGACTTGGTGTAAATTATGATGAACTAGAAACTACCGAAGAGATCTCGGCTGATCAACTTTATGTCTGAGGCAACAAAAAGGTGGATTTCTGAGAGAAAGTCAACAAAAAAATCAGTACCGAAATGGATAATAAATGCGGACTTGGAAGTTACAACACCATTATCGTTTCCTAGCCCTGACTATTCGAAATATCAAGAATTAACTATGGTTGAAATATTTGAACAATTTATTGATGTTGAGTTTATTGAGCACTTAGTGAAAGAAACTCGTCGTTACGCTTTGTTTCTAAACTGCCCTGATCCCAAGATAACAACCGATGAAATCAAATGCTTCATAGCAATCTTGTTTGTTAGTGGTTACAATGACCTGCCATCAAAACGACATTATTGGAGTTCTGGGGAGGATTTAAAAAATTTGGCTGTATCTGATCCATGCGCCGAGGTAGATTTATGCAGATATGCCGATTCTTGCATTTTACGGATAATACAAAGCCAAGCCAACAAGATAAGGCATGGAAATTACGCCCAATAATGAATATGTTGAAGGATCGTTGCATTCGAAATTTTCAACCTGAAGAAAACCTTGCATATGACGAGAGTATGATCAAATATTTTGGCAAACATGGGTGCAAGCAGTTCATTCGTGCTAAGCCAATAAGGTTCGGGTTCAAAGTATGGTGTATAAATACAAAAGCTGGATATCTGGTCAATTTTGACCTATATCAAGGAAAAAGCCCCAAGTCCAACGATGATTATCAAAAATTATTTGGAAAGGCCAGCAGTCCTCTTCTTGTTATGTTGGATGAGCTGCCAGATGAAAAGCGAAATCTGAGATACCATTTTTATATGGACAATCTATTTTCTGGGCCAGCTTTATTCTCATTTATAAGATTTCGCGGTTATCACTGTGTTGGGACAATTCGAGATAATCGAATTCCTAAACCCTGTCCTTTGCTCACCAGATCTGAATTTAAAAAAAAAGAAAGAGGGTACTATGAACAAGCGATTGAAAAAAATGACGGGCTTTTGTATATACGTTGGATGGATAATTCAGATGTCACTATGTTATCAACATCGTTTGGTGTTCATGAAGCTGCCCAAGTCAAACGATACTCCCAACAAGAGAAAAGACATGTGTATGTATCCAGACCAAGAGCAATTGGGCAGTATAATAATTATATGGGAGGAACTGACCAGATGGATCAGAACGTCAATACATATCGAGTCAGCATGCGTTCAAAAAAATGGTATTGGCCCATTTTCACTTGGATGCTTGACGTAGCTCTCCAAAATAGTTGGATATTACACAACAAAAGTAAAAATGAGAAAGTACCACAATTAGATTTCAAACGAGAAATTGCGATGACGTATATAAAACGATATGGAACTCCTAGCAAGGGTCCTGGTAAACCAGCTACGTCTTCGAATGCGTCGGATAGTCGCATATCAGACGCCATTAGATTTGACAGAATGGACCACTTGGTTATAAAATCTCCAAATAATAAAAAGCGAAGATGTGCAAAAAATACGTGCAAGTCCATAGTCAGAACAATGTGTTCCAAGTGTTTCGTCGGACTCTGTTTAGATTGTTTCCAAACTTTTCATACAAAATAATTACAAGTTTATTTGAAATAAAACTATGTAATAATTAGCTTTTGTTAACTATGCTACTTTGAATAAATATTTGCCGGTATGCTTTCTTTTGAGATGAATGATTTTTATTTTCGTTCAGACACTTGGTAACCACATGACAATGAAAGCGCTTAGCGTTGCCATGTGGCAACGGCCATTATCTCGTAAGCGGTAACCGAAAGAACATTTTCTGTTGAGACTTTTTTGTTAAAAACATCATTTAGGCTAACTCTATCGTAATATAAACTTAATTCTCAAAAAAAAAATTATTCGGGCGCTAATGGGTTGAATACTAAAACCAGTTATAGAATTTTGGATATTTATAAAATGCAATAGGTACGTAATGCTTATTAAAAATCGGGATTTTGCATGGTTCCCCAAAGCATGAAATATCCATTTAGTGGAGTAGCAGATAGGAGTGACCTGACACTGACGCTGCCGGTCGCCGCGCTGGTAATATATGTTTACTCAGCGAAATCTATAAGCGAAATGAGAGATTTTGCGATGCATTTTGAAACTGACTGTACACGACGAATGGGTGTACAGTAAAGTGTATTCTCTATCCTCTTTTGAACTTTGCGTGTTTTTCCAACACTGAATTTCTTCCAAGGTACTATGTTCCTCTTAATTGGTGTTAAATTAAAACGAAATATTTTGGAATGGAGTGAACGCAATTAAGAATTCAAAATGCGATAAGAACTAAATTTATTTCTTTCAGTTAATCGCAGTTGAGATTCCGTTCGCTACCTATATCTACCGAAATTATTTTCCATAAATTCCATGTTATGGTTGCAGTTGCAGCTTGTTAGTATTCAGACTTTACCCTGTATATCATTGTAATGTCGAGGCACGCAATATATAATATAATTGCGCACTAGGTTAAATGTACCTTTGTATCTTCTTCTTCCTTTATTGGGCTATATCCTGAGGGATAATTTACCCAGTTTTACACATGTGGGGGAAACCAGTCTTGCTCTTGGCAATATTTCCCTCCCTCTAGAGTGGATATCTTCCTTAAACAAAGCTGCACTACTTTTAAGCATAGGAACTATTAATTATTTCATTCATATTACTTATAGTGAGTATTGGGGAGTTAGTAAGGTAAGACTTCACAACACAGGAATTTAACTTTTCTCGCTTGGGGGTAGCGGCCAAGCTTGGACACACCCAGAAATGCTACCTCGGATTTAGTTAGAGAACCCAGGTCTATAAAAGAGAGGATTAAGTTAGAGAGATATCTTAAACGTATTTATAAATTGGTTTATAATTGTTAATCGTTCATCATTTAGATTGGCTAAGATTGTACATATATCAAATGGCGCGCTAAGTTTACTTTTACATAGCTCTATATACAGGTTGAATTGATTTGTTATATTAATAGGGCATTCTAGTATTAGGTGGTTAAGTGATCCTATTTGCCCACATTCACAGAGTGGATCATCTTTAACTCCAATTCTGAACATATGGAATGGAGTTAAGCAGTGTCCTGTTCTCATTCTTATAATTGTTGTTAAATGTCTTCTGTTTTTATATTGGTATTGATTAAACCAGGGATATTTTGGTAATTGTTCGACAACTTTATAGTAGAACGATTTTTTATTCTGCTTTATGAGGTTCCATTCATTGTTCCATTTGGCCCATATGCTCTTCTTGATATCTGGAAAGTAGTTTTGGTAATTCAGTTTTATATTTGCTGGAACTGTGAGGGAGCAACCTGTTTTGGCTAGCTGATCAGCTTTATGATTTCCTTTGATATCAGAGTGACCTGGGATCCATGCTAGTACAATATTAAAGCCGTTAGTATTTGCTAGTATAATTCCTTGTTTTGTTAGCATTGATGCGTGCTCCGTTTCTTTGGAGAAGGCTGGTTTACATATTTTTTGTAGCGCAGTTTTCGAGTCTGAGAAGATTATGGCTTTGGTTATGTTAGTTTTTAAAATGAATTGTAGTGCATGGTTAATAGCAGTAATTTTGGTTAGCTATATTTGTGTGAGTGTTGGAAGCCTAGATGAGAATGCGTAATTCAATTGTTCACTATAAACTCCAAATCCTGCAGTCCCATCAGAATAGCGAGATCCGTCTGTAAAGATTCTTGTATGATCCGGGAATTTGGATAGAATTTTTTGGTACTGAATTTGTGCCAATTCATCGGTTTTGTTAGATTGAAGATTTGCCACATTTAATGGAGTTAGCTGAATTTCCAGGTCAAATTCATAGCAGGGTAATGTTTCTTTTTTGTACATCATATTGGTAGGTGGTTGAAGCCGTTCAAGGATTTGAATTAGAGTTGGTTTTTCTTTGTTGTTCCAATATCTTGAGCTTTTGCTAATGTTATTAAGTTTCTTCAGAATATTAATTATGGGGTTATTTGATATTGACAGGTTTTTAGTTAAGTATTTGGAGCTCAACCATTCCCTCCGATATTTGAGGGGCATTTCACCGTTTTCTGATAATAAGGCTGGGATTGGTGTTGATTTCATGTTGCCTGTAACTATTCTTAATCCCTGATTTTGAAGTTTGTCTAAAGTTGCTTTATTTTTTTTTGTTAGTGTGAAAATCTGGCTACCATAGTCCATGTGACTTAGTACTATTGCCTTGTAGAGTATTATCAGTGTGAGGGGGTCACAGCCCCACCAAGTACCACAGAGAGCCCTCATAATGTTTAAACCTTCACATATTTTTGTTTCTATGAATTGAATATGAGCATTCCATTTTAGGTTTTGTTGAATGCAAATACCTAGGTATTTAACTTGGTCCACCCATTCAATAGTTTCTGAGTTAATTTTTATTTTAGGGATAGATCTTTTTATATTTCCTTTACTAAACATTACTGCATGAGATTTATTGGGAGATAATTTGAAGTTATGAGTGTTTAACCATGTGTTGAATTTTTCTAAAAATGTGTTCAAATTATTTACCATTTGGCTCACATTCGCTCCACCAACTATCAATACCATGTCATCTGCATATTGAACAAGATTAACATTTTTAGGGAGGATATCGTAAATAGATAGGGTATAGAGATTGAACAGGATTGGACTAAGGGGGGATCCTTGGGCTAGTCCTTGGTTAGCTGGCAAGGGTCCTATTGTTTGTCCCAAGTTGTCTTGAACAAAAATTTCTCTATTATTTATAAAATCATAAATTAAGTTTATTAAATATTTAGGTAGAGCTAGGTTTGTTAAAGTTTTATACAGTAGTTGGATGTTAACTGTATCATATGCAGCTGAGAGGTCTAGGAAAACACCTATGGTGTATTCATTGGCTGAATAATTTATAAGGATTTGAGAAGTTAGAAACGTTAGACAATCCATACACCCTTTATTCCTTCTAAATCCAAACTGTAAAGGTTTGAGTAGTTTTTTGTTTTCTACATACCATTCCAGTCTGTTTTTTATTAGTGATTCTAGAACTTTGCCCACACATGAAGTTAGAGCGATTGGTCTATAGTTCATTGCTAATGCTTTATCTTTGGAGGGCTTAATGAGAGGGAGAATAATTGTTTGCTTCCACGTGTGTGGGATGGTAGCAGTTTGCATGCATTCATTAAAAAATTGTAATAGATCCTTAGACATAGATGTTGGCATGTGTTTGATCATAGAATATGTAATTTGGTCCATTCCTGGAGCAGAGTCTTTTTTTGACTCTATTGTGAATTTATATTCCTGGTAGGAGAATGGTTCAATTTCTGTTAATATCGATGTTTGTATGTTTTCGGCAATGATAGGTGGACATAAGGAGGATAAAATTTCTTGAGCCAGTATGCAAGATGGGAGTTGATTTGATAGGTTATTGTGAGGTGTACGGTTTGAAGCTTTATTAATTTTATTCCAAATCATTTTTAATGGAGAGTTACGGTTTATTTTTGCACAGAAGTTGCGAAAACTGTTCTTTCTTTTGGACTTTAGAAATTTTCTAGTGGAAGCAATGTTCCTTTTAACTGCTATATAGTTGTGTACAGTAGGGGAGTTGGTAAATGTTTTAATTGCCGTTATTCTGCAATTGATGGATTCTTGACAGGAGTTATCCCACCAGGGGATATTGTATTTTTGGTTGTGTTTTATTTTATGAAATGGTATGGCCGCATTTGCTGCTTTTATAATGTTATCTTGGAATGTTTCATAATGAAAATGAGTTATGGGTTGTGGGGTTATGCAAAGGTGTTCATAAAAGGTGTTCCAGTTAGCTTTCTTAAAGTTTCTTTTTGTGGTTAATGTTTGATTGGGGTTGTCATTATTGTTAAAATAAAGTTTGCAGATGGTTGGGTAGTGGTCACTACTACCAGAGTCTAGGAGAACTTCCCAGGTGGCATATGGAGTTAATTCGGATGATATTAGTGTAACATCTACCACAGATTTATCCTCACTTGGTGAAGATAATCTGGTAGCATGTCCATCATTTAGATATACTAATTGGAGTATCTCTAAGGAGTCGATAATGTTTCGGCCGTTAATACTTATTCTATTACTCCCCCATGCGGGGTGGTTGCAATTTAGGTCACCCATGATAAGTAGAGGTTTCTTGAATTGCTGAATAAATTGGGTCCAGATGTTTACTCTGAGTACTGAGTTTGATGGGCAATATATATTTAAAATATTAATGTTGTGTTGTGGTAGGTGTATTGCCTGTGTTTGAATATTTATATTATCAAAGTTACTTTGGTAGGTTATTGGGATAAATTTGATGGAATTTTTTATTAGAATAGCTATACCTCCATATCCATCAGCTCTGTCGTTTCTGCATGAAATATTATAATTTTGTTTTAACCATGTTTCATTTAGTAGGATTATATCAGGATTATAGTTTCTAATGATTACTTTCAAGTTATCTGAGTTGGAGTTGTATGAGCGTATATTCCACTGGATTACAGTTAATGGAGCGAATGCGAATAAAATGAGAATATTGCACAGGAGATTATTAGAACATGTCTGTATCAGACAAGTCCATATACTCTCCTGAAGCATTTTGTTTTTTTGAGCATGATGGTGAAGGTATACATGTTTGTGCTATGTTTATTTCTGTTGGCTGTACCACTTTTTGCTGGGGTGTAAGATAGTTATTTGAAATCAAATTTCCTATAAACGTTAACACGAGCTCTCTGTGGGATTCTGATAAGAATGATATTGCTTGTACTACATCAAGTTGAAGGTTTTCTTCTTCCTCTTTTCTTGTTGGTTGTTGAGACTGTTCACTATGAGTTTTGTTTCCTATTTCTGATCTGCCATTTGGATTGTTTAGGCATTTGGTATGTGAGGCTTTGTCGTAGCCTGTTGGTCTTTTTCTTTTGCTGCTTGGGGAAGTTGTGGCTACTGTACATAAGATGCTACTTCAGGTGTTGAGGGTATTGTTGCTAATCTTCTTTCATGTACTTGAATTGAGTTGGTCTGTTCTTTGGAGTTTTGTTTTTTTAAAGTTGGAAAGTTGTGTAGGTCATTTTTTGGTGGACTACTGGACTGATTTGATGGTATTTGTTGGCTGGCTTCGAAATAAGAGATGTTTGAGAATGCCATTAGTTGTTTAATGTCTTTTTGTCTTTTTTGTTCTTTGCATATTTTGTCCACTGATGAGTGATCATTATTTTTGCAATAAATACAGTATAGATTGCAGGTCGAGTCTTTTTCATGGCTTTTGCTACAGGTTTGGCATTTTGCTTTGCCTCTGCATTGGTTTGTGCTATGTCCATACAGTAAACAGTTGTAGCATTGGATAACAGGGCTTATATAAGGGATTACTAGGGTTGGAAGGCCATAAACTTCCACTTCTCTTGGGATGATTTTGCCTCCAAACGTTAGACACACTGTACCTGTTGGAATGTACTTTATATTACCATCAACAATCGCTCTTCTATTCATTCTCTTGGCATGAAGTACTTTACAATTACTGATGTTTGTAGTAGTGAATTGGACTATTTCTTGTTCTGTAAGGGTCGTATCTACAAATCTTACAATACCTTTGCTGGATACATTATGACTTGGTATATATACCTCATACCCCAAATTTTCCCAGTCTTGTTCATTAATAAAGTTGTTAGCAGCTTCTGCATTTTTGAAAGTTACTCCCATTCGGTTTTTGCCCTTTCTGGTGAATTTTATTACCTCCTGTAGTTTCAGGTTGAAGATAGTTTTGGCTATGCTCATAATATGAAGGTTGCCCACATTACCTGACTTACCCTGAATGTATACTTCAAACGGGGGAGAGCTATGTGGAGTGTATAAGATTTGTCTTCTATTAATTTGTGAAGAATTTTGATCTTTATCATTGTTTTTGTCAGGAGGATCGGGAGGTTTATCTCCCGCCATTTTACTTTTTTTAATATAGTATAGGTTTTATATTTATGTATAATTATTTAAAAATAAATTGATATTTTTTACTTACTCAGGTCAAGGAAAAGGATTAGGCACAAAAAGTGGTTAGTAACTCACCCTATAAACTATTAAAATCTAACTATAATCAACGATTCTACAAAATCACCTCCTCGTGGTGAACTCCAATCGCAGAACTCGATATCTCTTAAAATCTACCTTTGTATCTACAGCACAAACTCTTGTAAGCACTTGATTTCTTAATAACATATTTGTTTACTTCCATTAGTACCTCACTAAAATTTAGATGACAGTTTAATCGATTCAAATGTATTGATGGTTGGATTAAATACCAATCGATTTCTCGTTCGAGAGATCGCTGGTTCTGTTGACACTATATATTGTCGGGTAATTGCACGAGAGACTTGTCGAGCAAGGACGATGTGCATTCCTCTCGTACCCGTCCGAGAGTACGTAGGGGTGAATGTACTTCAGTATGCGATTAACATGACATTCCTTATATCTATGAATGACTGTTCATTGCGCGCGAGACCTGTCAAGCAAGGAAGACTTGGATTCTCCTCGTGCCCACGAGCCACCTGAGAGCACGAACCTACCTACCTACTATGGGTAAATGCTTTTTTATCCGCGATTTACGCGAAATATTCGTTGGCAGACGAGCGTCTTCACTTGTAAAGTCGATTTATATTGTTGGACTATCTTTTTGTTGGCTTAATCCATTGTTCGAATACACCTTGTTTTTAAACTAGGAGGAGCATTTTAGGATACCTCAACCACACCACTAAAAGCTACTAGATTGGGAGTGTGTTCCGAGAGTTTCGTGTTCAGACTTTTTGAACTAAATGAAAATCACGTGAAATATGTATTGTACTGCTCGCTGTTGTCGTCGCCAATGGGGCATCAAGGCATGTCTAAATATCGAATGATGATTGGCCACAGGTCATTGCGAAAGTAGTAACCAAATGTCACATTATTGTGAAAAGATGTTAGGTTATAATAAGTAGTTTATGTAAAATGTTTTATTGAGAATATAGAAATGCAATTGTATGATTACATTTTTTTTTTCAACATTTGAGGCTTTGGTGTAGCAAAACTAAAAGTGAACAGAAGTTTTGTTATCGAAAAATAACATAATATAGTACTGCAATGTATGTAAAACTTGATGTGTAACTTATATCATTGTCTAAAAAAAGAAATAGTCTAACAACCATACGGTCTAAAAATTTAACAGTTTTTCGTAATTTTGGACTAAAAGTATAGATGGCGTATTGTGAAAGCTGGACTAAACGTTCAGATGGCGCTGAATGAAATATTCAACTTCGAATTAGGGAAGATGTCTGTTTATTTTAAGTGATTATGTTACTAAACGCTAGATGTTACTGAAAACACTTCGTATTTGTGAGTCTATTTCCCAAATAAATCTACCTGCAGTACAAAAGAATGTTTTTGAAGGTCATTTGTAATAAGAGTGAAAATGTTATCTGTGAGGTGTATTTTGCTTGCATTTATCAAGCAGGTTAGGTTGTTGTGATTGCGTAGATTGTTTTCATAACTTTCTTGAATTTTGGTTAATTTTGCTATTATTCCACTTATTATAAATAAGGGTTGTTCTAAAACGAGCATCGTATTGAAATTATTGTTTTTACCAGAGAATTTGTATGTACCTACCTATTTACAAAATTCATAACAATTCCTTCTCCGAAACCCGATAGTTATACAAGGAGTTCTTACCGGTTCTATTAGGAATTCTTCTCGGTGATAACGATTATATACAGAATGTTTTCAAATTACTTCCAAACTACTAATGGTTAGAATAGGTAACAGGAACTAATTTGTGAAACAGCAATGCGTCTCAAACATTGAAAGAAGATTGTTGAAAATAATTTTCCAAACTTTTGTGATTTAATTAACAAAAGAATTGATGACAATGAAAAATAAGATAGGTGAAAAGTTAAATAACATCCCATTCACACTTTTTACCTATCTTATTTTTCATTGTCATCAATTCTTTTGTTAATAAAATCACAAAAGTTTGGAAAATTATTTTCAACAATCTTCTTTCAATGTTTGAGACGCATTGCTGTTTCACAAATTAGTTCCTGTTACCTATTCTAACCATTAGTAGTTTGGAAGTAATTTGAAAACATTCTGTATATAATCGTTATCACCGAGAAGAATTCCTAATAGAACCGATAAGAACTCCTTGTATAACTATCGGGTTTCGGAGAAGGAATTGTTATGAATTTTGTAAATAGGTAGGTACAAATTCTCTGGTAAAAACAATAATTTCAATACAATGCTCGTTTTAGAACAACCCTTATTTATAATAAGTACTATGCTAAATTATGTTCCACGTACCCTATTTCTTGCTAAAACAACATAGGTATGTCATGATCAGTTTTTCAGGTTTCTTTCATTATTATTATTTATAAACTGTGTAGGTTATTCAATATTTTGATGTTTTGCAACTCAAATATGTACTAAATTTAGAGTAAAAAAGTCCTTTGTTGGTACATGAAATAGTGTGATTTATGAGGTTTTTGAAATGGCTGATTCAATTTTATACTCATTTTTATTAATCTGCAATTATTACAGGACAAAACTGGTATTTTTACATGAAATAATATAAACACTATATAGTGCAAGGCTACGAGTTTCGTCATGGTTTCGTCTTAGAAACAGCTGTTGCAATTATCAATAGTTACACTTATTACAATATAGTTCAAAATCTGTCTTTGTTTAATACAAATAGAAAGAGAAGATAAACATATAATTGATGGAACACCGATGTCGATAAAAGAACGTTGCTGTGACGTCACTGGTTACCCAAATGGCTAGCGTTGCTCTTATGGGATTAATCCATCCTATTCTCATCTAACATCCTTGGTCCTTGCTCGACAAGTCTCTCTTGCAATTACCCGACAATATATAGTGTCAACAAAACCAGCGATCTCTCGAACGAGAAATCGATTGGTATTTAATCCAACCATCAATACATTTGAATCGATTAAACTGTCATCTAAATTTTAGTGAGGTACTAATGGAAGTAAACAAATATGTTATTAAGAAATCAAGTGCTTACAAGAGTTTGTGCTGTAGATACAAAGGTACATTTAACCTAGTGCGCAATTATATTATATATTGCGTGCCTCGACATTACAATGATATACAGGGTAAAGTCTGAATACTAACAAGCTGCAACTGCAACCATAACATGGAATTTCCCTTGCGCTAATGTTGCCGTCTCGTTTAGCTAAAAGTGAAACGTATCAATGGCTCAATAGATATGTATAAATTGAACAACATAATTTTATCAAATGAGACAACCGGTATAATATTACAATTTTGGGTATATCATTCAAAAACCAATTCAACGATACCACACTTGTCATCATTGTATTTTGCAGTAATGTTTATAGGGGCAATTAAATGAACATCTGTATAAATTGTTTTATTAAAAAACGTAGCATAGGGAATTAAAAAGTACAAGTAATTGAAGAAATTGTTCAAATTGATGACCATGTACATTGACACAACGTTCAAACCTTGTTAAAAGATTTCTTGTAAGTGATGCTGTAATCATTGCGGGTGTTACGGTACGACATGCCTGTCTTATTTTATCCTTTAAATCATCTAAATCAATCGTGGGTGTGACATAAACTCAACCTTTTAAGTAACCCCAGCGAAAGAAATCTAAGGGTGTAATATCCGGAGAACGGGGTGGCCACAGAATCGCACCATTTCGACCAATCTATTTTTCAGGAAATTTGTTGTCAAGATATTCTCTAACTGGCCCAAAAAAGTGAGGAGATGCTCCATCTTGCTGCCACCACATTGTTTGCCTTTCATGTAAGGGAATATCTTCAAGTAATTCTGGTAGAGTATTTTGAAGAAAATCTAAGTATCTTTGCCCCGTTAATGTTCCTTCATAAAAATAGGGACCAATCAACCGACTGTTAAATAAACCGCACCAAAAATTGATTCCCCATATTGTTTCAAAGTTGGTTTCGCGCATCCACTTTGAATTCTCCTGCGACCAATAATGACAATTATGGCGATTAACAATACCATTGTTATGAAATCTACTTTCATCACTCCATAATATTTTTTCTAAAATTAATGTGTACTAACATTTCAGCAATAAAATTTATTCTCCTTTCCGGATCTGCAGGAACTAAACTTTGTGTTAAATGTATTTTATAAGGATGGTATTTGTGATTTTTTAATACTCTTTGTATTGAACTTCTACTTATTTGTAATTCTTGTTAAGGAAATCGTATTGAGATGTGTGGATTTAACTGAAGATAAGCCAAAATATTTATCACATTGTCATCTGTCTGAGCGGTCTTTTGACGAGGAACTTTATTTTTACCGCTTGGCAAAGAGCCACAGCCACCTAAATTTTTGAGTGCAAAATATTGTTACAATAAATTTAATAAAAATAAATAGCTCCTATTATCATTACTGCACAATACAGTGATGACAAGTGTGGTATCGTTGAATTTGATTTTGAATGAGATATCCAAAATTGTAATATTATACCGGTTGTCCCATTTAAAAAAATTATGTTGGGGTCACGTGACCCGAAATGACAAGAAAAATGGATGTCTTTTTATAATAAATATAAGCATCAGTTTCGACTGTTTATATCTGCCAAATTTCATACATGTCATATGAACAGTTTTCGAGAACTTGGACTGTCAAAACGTCGTGGGACACCCTGTATATATATATATATATATTGTAATAAAATTCTCATTCTTAATAAGCATACACTTTCCAACAATATACAGTTATAAAAAGAACACCCTGTATGTCAAAATTCAAAAAAAATATTGAACTATCATCCAAAGTTTAATACATTGAATCATAGAAATAATCCGTCAGAATAGAAAAATATTCTATGACAGTTCAGGGATTTGTTCATGTTGTTGCGAATAAAAATTCTTTTATAGTTATGTACAATAGTTTTGAAAATAATAACAATATTTTAATTTAGCATTTACATTGTAACTTAGTTAATTTGTCATTTTTAGTTATATACAAAGTTTTATAAAAATCAATTAATTAAATGTCACATTGATTGATGACATCGAAGTGGCAATCAAAATAATTGCCTGAGTAGATCCTGTTGAGAATTATCACCAATGGAAGGAGAAGAAACTCTTTGGTATCCAGGAAGTAAACTTTTGGTTTCTAAGAGGGAGGAATATCAATAAATTTGGAAAAAAAAGATAGTTGTTGATTTTCTGGGCGATAAGAAAAACGATGCATCCTGATCGTTAGAAATAAAATGAACAATAAGAAGATAAAAACGTACCTACCTTATATATGAAAATTGTCCATATATATTTTGTCCGAAACAAAATATATTTAGCATCTATAAGAATTGTTCCTGTTTCCAGAATAAATATTTAATACATCAACTTCAGCTCCTGTGGCAGATAGACCTTGTTGGAATTTTACAATTTAATTTCTTGAAGACAGTTTTGCAGTCCTGACCAGAGTGCATCAGGTCAAAAACCTACTATCTTTATTCATTGCTGAAATCGGAAAGAAACTATTTGAATTGTGGTAAGACAATCTACTTCTTTGTGAATAAATTCGCATATAAAAGTGCTATAATTAGTTATTAAGTTTATTCACTTACTTTTTAATTGTTCATCATAAATGTTCTTGAATAATTTTTTTTTCCATATTTTCCACGTGGAAATCATACTTTCTTAAAACTTAAAACATAACCTAAAATTGTATTTCAACGAATATCCGTTTCTATTTTTATATCTCTGCGCAATCACCTTTAAAATTAAGTATTGTAAATTCCTCCATTTTATGTCCTCATGTCTTATATGTTGAGTTAATTAAATTGTTTACTAATTTGAATGCCATCCTTATTTAATTATCCTTAAAATATTCTGCGGAAAACGAAGGCCTTACTCAGAATATCAATTACCTGCGTTATCAGGATAGCATCATAAGTTTTTATCCAGGTTTTCTTATGATTTTTCATTGGTATGGTTGTTAATCAATACACACTTCAATACACAAAATCACCAAACTGAGTTATACATATTTTGAAAACAAAAATAATCATACACAAAAAAGTAACAACAAACGCGTTTTTATTAACAAAATTTCCAAAATAAGCGAAAAAAAGCGCTATCCCAATAAAAACCGTTCCTGGAACGTGCACTTCACTGGATTCCATTTCTAGTGGACTACATATCGTTAGAATGTCATAAAATAAAATATTTTTCCTACAACCACTATGCAAAACACGCTTTTCTACACAAATTTTTATACGCAAAGCAGGCCTTTTCTTAATTCTTTTGATAACCGTTGGAAAAGTAATGCGAAAAGTACACGCTATGGCACTTTTCCGCACCGAAATTTCAAACAAAGCTACCTATGACCTGTCAACTTTTTTTGACAATTCAACATATTTATTATACTTAGTGGATTTCTGGGTGTAAAAATTTTAAATTGAAACCAAAAATAAGTAAACTATTCATTTGATTATTTATTTATTCATTGTTCACTATTAAACATACACTCAACTGATTTTTCTATATTAAATTTTCATTTTGTATGTTCTTTCTGGTCAAAGTTTTAATAAAATACCTATATAAATTTCTGATTTTATTTCATTAATAAATGTGGTTGTAGAAAAAATATTGTGTACAACTTGTACGCAAATCACTTTTCCCACTCGCTAGATTTGCGGCAAACTTCTGCGCTCGTGGGAAAAGTGACGCTTTGCGCACTAGTTGTACAAACTACTATTATTTCACATTTTACCAGAGGTGTGATCTACTATGAATGGACCTTAATATATAAAATTTGACAACAAAGTTTTGTAGTCTTAAACTTCAAAATATTATTGATTGTCTAGTTGTCAAATTTTTTCGTTGTGTCAGATAGGGACCAAAAAATTATTTCTATATTAGTTCATCTTGACAACGGTAGCTGGAACGCTACCGAAACGTCGAAATAAAAAATAAAAAAACATTATTGTCGTTTGATTCACAAAAAAATAAGAAAAAAGAATGAGTAGTGCCACAAGGAACTTATAGAAGATATTTAGACACATGGTATGGGCCATCTGTTCCAAAATATTTTAGAAAATTAGATAGTTTATACAAGAAGCTGGCACACTCTGAGTGTTCGGTTAATTTTCTTCGCCGATGCAGGAATAATGGAGTCATACCAAGAGGACTAAGGTTACATCCTGCCTACGGAGGAAGAAAAATAACCAGAATATTGGAAAAGGCAAGTTTTGCTATGGTTCGAGAACGCCTTCAGCACCATAGATATAAAGTATTCAATATCGAACAAGATATCGTAGGTATTGAGGATTTTCTTTTTGATACGGTAACTAAAATTGACTTCGATAAAATAATATCAAATATAAATATAATATATACCACAAAGTATGAAAAACAAAAACAGATTCAAATCCGAAAGTTTGAAATATTATTTGAACAAAAAATTCAAAAAGAACTGGATAATTATCAACAAAACAATGTACCAAACACAATCATTAATTTATCAAACAAAACTTTAAATTCTTCAGACGTATTAGTTCTTTCAAAAGGATTAAATTTTGCTTTGACCCCAAAATCAACACCAAAATTAGACATATAATAAGTTCAATAGAACAAGTAAGTAGTGAATTACCTGAACACGAAAGAGAAGAATATAGAGTACGTTGTAAAGTCATATTAGAAAAACCTATTCATTTAAAAAACAATACTACAAAAGCAGAGCAAAAATCAATTAAAAATCTCAAAGAAGATGATTCTATTATTATTTTACCGGCTGATAAGGACAATTCTACTGTCATTTTAAACAGAGTTGATTATGATTCAAAAGTGATGGATTTATTAATAAATGGCCCTTATACTAAGCTACCAAATCAATTGAAAACAAAATGTATAAGACACTTTTCAAATTCAAGAACGAACTTGCTAACCGTGAAAGAACAATGTTAACACCTAAATACAGTAAACCACCACATTTTTATGGTTTATCAAAAATTCATAAACAAAACATACCATTACGACCAATTTGTAGCACTATTAATTCCCCATGCAGCAAACTATCAAATCATATATTAAAAATCATTGAACCCCTCACAGGACAGACAGATTCATACATCAAAAATAGTAATCATTTTTTAGAAAAACTATCAGATTTAAAATTCAACAGAAGTCATTATTTGGTTAGTTTTGATGTAGTTAGTCTCTTCACAAATGTACCGGTACAGAAAACAATAGAACTTGTCAAATCAAAATTAGAAATTGATCAGACCCTTACAGAAAGGACCAAATTGAGGGTAACAGCAATGATAGAATTATTAAAATTATGTATAACAAAAACATATTTTCAATTCAATGATGATTTTTATGAACAGAATTTGGGTCTTGCCATGGGGTCATGCCTCTCACCAATTCTATCGAATATTTACATGGAACATTTTGAAGCCAAAATAGTAAATAATCAAAAATTAAAACCAATCGTCTGGTGGAGATATGTAGACGACATTTTTGCAATATGGCCTTATGACTTAGTATCTCTGAATGATTTTTTAACAAATATAAATAAAGGAGAAAAATCTATAAAATTTGAAATTGAAATTGAAAATAACAATTTTTTGCCATTTTTAGATGTTTTTATCAATAAAACACCTACAGGGTATGAAACAAGTGTTAACCGTAAGCCAACACACACTAATATGTATTTGAATTTTGAATCAAATCATTTTATAAGCGTTAAAAAAGGAATAGTAAAATCTTTATAAAATAGGGCCAGAATCATTTGTTATAATGATTATCAATTCACAAAGGAGAAAACTTTGCTGAAAAATGTTTTAAATGCCAATAATTACCTGGCAGAATTTGTAAATAAAGAAATTAAGAATATAGAGAAGGGCTCATTGTTAATACCCCATAACAATAACAATAATATTAATAATTCAGCTAACATAATTTTTAAAAACTTGACAATACCGTATGTTAAGGGTTTATCAGAAAGAATTAAGAAAATTGGTAATCAATTCAATATTCGAACTAGCTTCAAATCTAGCAATACGTTGAGATCTGTACTAACAAAAACGAAGCCAAAAAATGAAGAACAATCTTAAAAAAACTGCATATATCAGATATCTTGTGAATGCGACAAATTCTATTTAGATGAAACATCTAGACCATTGAAAGTCCGAATAAATTAACATAAAAAGTATATCAACGATAGGGAGTTCTTTAAGTCAGGTATTTGCAAACATGCTTGGGAAGAGGGGCATAAAATTCAATGGGATTCGACAAAAATAATATTGAAAGAGCCCAATAATAAAAGACGAAAAAGCAAAGAAAGTGCTTTAATAGAACTAAATTCAGATAAATGTGTAGCTAGTATTTCAGCCGAATGTAGTCAAATTTTGTTACCAATGTTAGAAAGAGAAATGTCCAATAATCAATTACCTGCGTTATCAGGATAGCATCATAAGTTTTTATCCAGGTTTTCTTATGATTTATCTTTGGAATGGTTGCTAATCGATACACACTTCAATACACAAAATCACCAAACTGAGTTATACATATTTTGAAAACAAAGATAATCATACACAAAAAAGTAACAACAAACGCGTTTTTATTAACAAAATTTCCAAAATAAGCGAAAAAAAGCGCTATCATAATAAAAACCGTTAGTAGATAGTGCTAGACAGATTCTGGACCACTACTTCAAAAATCTCCGCTTGGTGGCGCTGGGCGGCGCGCGCGTAGGCCGCCATTTTTAATTTTAAATTATTAAATTATTAAATTAAAAAAACTCGAGTGTGGATCGAACCCAGGTTCTTCGCATTCATAGCTATACGCCTAACCCACTCAGCCATGGAGCTCTCCGAATATTAGATTCGAAAAAAGGTAGTGTTGCTGCGCGCGCGTTAAATCGAGCCGGCAGCGATCTCACTTGTGTATAGGATGCGAAGAAGTGTATTATATGCTGTAATAAGTGTGACAAAGAAGGTAGGAGTTGGACAGAGAAAGTATTCGCATCGAAAGATCCCGCGCGCACCCTACGCTTCTTGCTGTAAAATGTGACGTAGTCGAGAAAGATACGTTAGGATGATAAGGCGGCGCGCTGGAATATACCGGGGGGCTTAAAAGTAACTTATGTTGAAATAAGAATTTCTATACCGGGTGGCTTAAAAGTAACATATGCGTGACACGTCAAACGCAATGTGTAACGGTGAACGTTGAATCTTTGGGAGGTTTTTTTAAAAAATATATATGTTGTTAATAATGTGTTTGGGTATTAGTTTCTTGAGGATAACAGAAGGGTGAAGATCATGTTAATAATTATATTAGCTGCAGCGCTATGTCCAGCACTTTGTGTTGTCGACCAGCAGTATGCTATGGAGTATTTACAACGCTTCGGATACGCAAATGAAAATAATTTGACTAAACTTGAGGATTATTTGTTGAGTTTTCAAGAAAAATATAATATTCCTGCAACGGGAGAATTAGATGAAGATACAATACAACTTCTGGATAGGCCAAGATGTTCTGTAAGTGAAGCAGCTTCCGACGATGATCATTCTTTTAGAGTTAGATCAAAATGGACCAAATTTGATTTGAAATGGTTCTTCCCTCAGGCAAATCAAGCATATCTTGATGTAATCGAAAAGGCTTTTGAAGTGTGGAGTAACAGTTCAAAGTTCAAATTTGAATTAATACACAAAACAAAACCTTATGCTCCCGATATAACTATCACTGTTTCACATGGAAAACACTATTTTCGTGCAGATTGCCAAGGTAGAGATGAATGTCCCAGTGCATTTGATGGCCCTGGAAAGGCGTTGGCACATGCTTATTTCCCAAATGGCAACAGCTGTATAGAACTTCATATTGATGCCGATGAAAAGTGGGATTTAAGTTTGGATGGATCAAGTTCAGATGATAGGACTAGTCTACTCATGGTATTAATTCATGAAATTGGACATATCCTAGGTATATCCCATAGTGATAATGAAAAAGCAATAATGTATCCATGGTATCAACGAAACGCGACCCCAAAATTGGGTGAAGATAATAAAATGGCCCTTGAAGCTCTTCATGGACCAATCAATAAATATGCAAATAATCCTTTCAAACTTACGCCACCGACTACAGGTCATCATAGGCCCCATCCACCAAATAAAAATTTATGTGACATAACGCCGGAGTATATGTTTACTGCGATGGCTGGTGCATTTGAAAATTATCACTTATATATTATTTATAAAGATTTTCTATGGAAAATTGATTTGAACTCGAAACTTATTCCCTCAGAACCAGAAATGCTCGATGATTATCTACCCGAAGAAGTGGGCTCCATAATTCAGATTTTTCAAAGTTCTTCCGGTAATTTAATAGCAGTCAATAAAGATGTTCGTAAATACTATATTGCAGATTTCCCAGGTTTGCGAATACTTGAGCAAGGTAATTTACTTATACCGAAAAATTCTCAAATAAACACAATGTTTCAAAGCAACCACGGAAAAATTTATGTATTTTATAATAACAGTAATTATATTGAATATGATAAGAACTTAAAAAATGCCTTAAATAGAGGACAAATTAAAGATATTTTCCCTGGACTACCCACAGATGTTACAGGAGCATTCCAGTACATTGACGGACACATGTACTTTTTCAAAAACACCACATACTACATATATAATGAGTTTACCAAAAAACTTGTTGCAGCCGGACCCTTTAATTGGAACCTATTTGATATCCCATGTCCTAATGGAGACCTTTTAAATCATCTCAAGACTTTATTAACAAAAATAATTTCTTTTTATCAGTAATATTTTTTTTTAAATAAACTTTGCAAATAATTAAATTGTTTTTCTGAAATTCCTACGAACGTTGCATTAAAATGTGTCGAATAGTAGAACCGGATGAAGCCTCGGTTTGATAAGATAATAATTCCAGGAAGTCGCAAAAACTGATAACAAGTTTGTAGCACCACAATACCAAAATACAGGAAGTCGTCATATCGTGAGGTTGTCCACAATCGCAATTATAAAACTATGTTAGCAAAATACGGGAAGTCACCTTATCGTAAGATTGGCGCAAAAATAAAACCGGAATTTACAGCGAATGTTCTAGAACAAAAACACTAACGTCATAGAAATTATATTATCTACAAAAATAATAGTTTATCACAATTTCACGAAAGTGATATGAAAAAAGGTATAAATACATTTTTTGGTATTACGGCAACGACAGTTCCATATTGACAATCAACGAGTCTAGTTCGAGTTCGAGTTTTTTAAAAACAAAAGTAAGTTTTATCTTTATATTTTTTATTTTGCTATAAATTTATTGGAGGAAACTCCTTGACGATTGGTACAACAATTATCATGTTTATTTCAGATGAGTTTTATTAATGAACTAAATACCTTCTCTACTTCTACAGAGGTAGAGAATAAACCAATTGTGAAACTGAGAGACATTCCTGAAAACGTTCCCAAGAAAATTAAGGAAGTTAAAGTAGTTCGATCCAAATTTGGTGAAGCTATATTGGTTGAATTGGAAGAGAGCGTAACTTTTCTCCCCCAAAGGGTAGTCGAAAAATATAAAAAATATATTACTGATATCAACAAGGGGAGTTATAGTCTGGTGTTTTTGGGGCTACAGAATATTTCTAGTGGATACCGCCCCAGGACACTATTTAAAATAGAAGAAAACAATTAAACGGTAAGATTTTTTATTTTTAAAATCTTGTTAATTATTTAGCGAGGGCCTGAGGTCCACTCACATTCAACCTAACCTAGCATGTGTGATTCTGTTTTACAAACATTTTAAAAATTATTTTTTGTTTCAGCAACACATCACAAAATTTAAAAGCAACCGGCTGAGGTCAACTACACATCCGCAGTCACAATATAACCCATTGCACAAAATTTGGAAGCGACCTGCTGAGGACAACTTAAAAATTGAGGAAATTCGCATCCGTACGACTTTAGAAAGCTGGTGAGTACATTTTTATTCATATACTCAAGAATGTCGAACTTCAGTGTTACTCTACAGCAAATTGATGAAATTTTAAATTCTCTAAACAAAATTCAAACCTTTTCAAATAGAAATAAATGGATTCTACTGATTAATAAACACCTCAGAAAATGTAATCTTGCTTTAAAATCTTTCAAGTTTTCGATTGGAGTAAAACATAAAATTCATACAAAAATAGCACATTTGAAGCGCATGCGATGTTTAATAAAAGGAGATCATGTGGGTGAAGGACTTGAGAAATCTAGTAAAAGGGTCAAGTGGGAAAACATTAATGCTTCATGGACCAATCAATAAATATGCAAATAATCCTTTCAAACTTACGCCACCGACTACAGGTCATCATAGGCCCCATCCACCAAATAAAAATTTATGTGACATAACGCCGGAGTATATGTTTACTGCGATGGCTGGTGCATTTGAAAATTATCACTTATATATTATTTATAAAGATTTTCTATGGAAAATTGATTTGAACTCGAAACTTATTCCCTCAGAACCAGAAATGCTCGATGATTATCTACCCGAAGAAGTGGGCTCCATAATTCAGATTTTTCAAAGTTCTTCCGGTAATTTAATAGCAGTCAATAAAGATGTTCGTAAATACTATATTGCAGATTTCCCAGGTTTGCGAATACTTGAGCAAGGTAATTTACTTATACCGAAAAATTCTCAAATAAACACAATGTTTCAAAGCAGCCACGGAAAAATTTATGTATTTTATAATAACAGTAATTATATTGAATATGATAAGAACTTAAAAAATGCCTTAAATAGAGGACAAATTAAAGATATTTTCCCTGGACTACCCACAGATGTTACAGGAGCATTCCAGTACATTGACGGACACATGTACTTTTTCAAAAACACCACATACTACATATATAATGAGTTTACCAAAAAACTTGTTGCAGCCGGACCCTTTAATTGGAACCTATTTGATATCCCATGTCCTAATGGAGACCTTTTAAATCATCTCAAGACTTTATTAACAAAAATAATTTCTTTTTATCAGTAATATTTTTTTTTAAATAAACTTTGCAAATAATTAAATTGTTTTTCTGAAATTCCTACGAACGTTGCATTAAAATGTGTCGAATAGTAGAACCGGATGAAGCCTCGGTTTGATAAGATAATAATTCCAGGAAGTCGCAAAAACTGATAACAAGTTTGTAGCACCACAATACCAAAATACAGGAAGTCGTCATATCGTGAGGTTGTCCACAATCGCAATTATAAAACTATGTTAGCAAAATACGGGAAGTCACCTTATCGTAAGATTGGCGCAAAAATAAAACCGGAATTTACAGCGAATGTTCTAGAACAAAAACACTAACGTCATAGAAATTATATTATCTACAAAAATAATAGTTTATCACAATTTCACGAAAGTGATATGAAAAAAGGTATAAATACATTTTTTGGTATTACGGCAACGACAGTTCCATATTGACAATCAACGAGTCTAGTTCGAGTTCGAGTTTTTTAAAAACAAAAGTAAGTTTTATCTTTATATTTTTTATTTTGCTATAAATTTATTGGAGGAAACTCCTTGACGATTGGTACAACAATTATCATGTTTATTTCAGATGAGTTTTATTAATGAACTAAATACCTTCTCTACTTCTACAGAGGTAGAGAATAAACCAATTGTGAAACTGAGAGACATTCCTGAAAACGTTCCCAAGAAAATTAAGGAAGTTAAAGTAGTTCGATCCAAATTTGGTGAAGCTATATTGGTTGAATTGGAAGAGAGCGTAACTTTTCTCCCCCAAAGGGTAGTCGAAAAATATAAAAAATATATTACTGATATCAACAAGGGGAGTTATAGTCTGGTGTTTTTGGGGCTACAGAATATTTCTAGTGGATACCGCCCCAGGACACTATTTAAAATAGAAGAAAACAATTAAACGGTAAGATTTTTTATTTTTAAAATCTTGTTAATTATTTAGCGAGGGCCTGAGGTCCACTCACATTCAACCTAACCTAGCATGTGTGATTCTGTTTTACAAACATTTTAAAAATTATTTTTTGTTTCAGCAACACATCACAAAATTTAAAAGCAACCGGCTGAGGTCAACTACACATCCGCAGTCACAATATAACCCATTGCACAAAATTTGGAAGCGACCTGCTGAGGACAACTTAAAAATTGAGGAAATTCGCATCCGTACGACTTTAGAAAGCTGGTGAGTACATTTTTATTCATATACTCAATAATGTCGAACTTCAGTGTTACTCTACAGCAAATTGATGAAATTTTAAATTCTCTAAACAAAATTCAAACCTTTTCAAATAGAAATAAATGGATTCTACTGATTAATAAACACCTCAGAAAATGTAATCTTGCTTTAAAATCTTTCAAGTTTTCGATTGGAGTAAAACATAAAATTCATACAAAAATAGCACATTTGAAGCGCATGCGATGTTTAATAAAAGGAGATCATGTGGGTGAAGGACTTGAGAAATCTAGTAAAAGGGTCAAGTGGGAAAACATTAATGCTGCATTTAAAAGTAGATTAAAAACAGGAGTTATTATAAACTTGTCACATAAAGATATTAATGCATTCTTTACAGATGCTTTCAAAATTTTTAAAAACAAGATTTTATCTGTTCTCAAGAAAACACAAGTTTCAAAAGTGAACACCACCTTTTGTGGGGATTTCATTAAACAATCAAAAGACGTGGAGTTAGTAGACCGCAAATATTTTAGTACTCCCAATGTTGTATTGGACATTGGAGATGATTTATGTGATTGGTTTAGTATAAATATTATTGATCCTATTTTGAACAGTTTATCAGAATTTGCTGAAAAAGAAAGCGGGTGGGCATTATCTCGAATAATTTTTTTGGAAGTTGCAATAAACAAATATGAAATGGGGGTTGGCTCGTCTTTCGTTCCACTACCAGAACCAATTTCTCGAAAGAAGGCAATTGTAAACGTTTGTAATATGGACCAAGCTTGTTTTTACTGGGCAGTAAACAGTTTTTTAAATCCTGCTACTAAACATAGTAATCGTACTTCATCGTATCCACATTACTCTGAAGTTCTAAATACAAAGGGTTTAGATACTGAAATGCCACTGTCCCAACTTAAAAAATTTGAAAAATTAAATAATATATCAGTAAACGTATACTCTTTAGAACTAAATCAATCGAATAAATCTACATTTTATACAGTAGTTCCTACAAGATTAACTAAAAATAAACTTGAAAGACATGTTAATCTATTGCTGGTCCAATCCAAGTATTATCCCAAGTTAAATGATTATGATGCACCTCCTGTAGACGATACGAATGAAAACATTAAGTACCACTATTGTTGGATAAAAGATTTATCTAGATTAATTTCATCTCAACTTAATAGATCTAGGTTTAAAAAATTCATTTGCGATAGGTGTTTGAACTATTCACAAAGTAAACAAATTTTGGATAAGCATGAAAGTGTTTGTAAAAATATGAATGAGTCAAAAATTTCTTTTCCCAATCATACTCACATTGAATTTAAAAATTTTATTTATAAGCAGAAATGTCCCTTTGTTATTTATAGTGATTTAGAATCCATACTAAAGGCTTATACAGATCAACAAAAAACAGATAAAACTAAAAAATATCAACAACACGTAGCTTTTTCTGCAGGATATTATTTAAAATGCGCTTACGATGATCAGCTTTCATATTATAAATACCATCAGGGTGAAGACTGCATAGATTGGTTTACCAATCAGTTAACTGATGTAGCAAAATTTGTAGAGTCCAGAATTTTAGATATAATACCCCTTGGTGTTACACCTAACTTGGTAAATGCACTAAATTGTCATATTTGTGGACATAAATTTACTGATAAAGATATAGTCGTTAGAGATCATGATCATTTCACTGGAAAATTTCGTGGATACGCTTATCAAGCATGCAATTTGAATTTTAGAAAAGTTTTTGTTGTTCCCGTGATTTTTCATAACTTAAGTGGCTATGACTCGCATTTTGTTATTAAGGAAATTGCAAAACGTGGAAAGGTTTCCATACTACCAATAAATAAGGAAAAATATATAAGTTTTACTCTACATGACTCTGAAACTAGCATCAAGTTTAGGTTCATAGACTCCTTTAGATTTATGGGAGCAAGTCTAGACGAACTGGTATCTACACTGAAGGAGGATGATTTTAAAAATTTAAAACACGAGTTTCATGATTTAAATAACCAAAAACTGAAACTTTTGATGAAAAAAGGGGTTTTTCCATACGATTACATAGATTGTATAGAAAAGCTCAACGACGTAGAATTACCGCCCATTGAAAGTTTTTACAATAAACTTTATGATTCGAATATTTCCATGGAACAATATAACCATGCAAAAAATGTTTGGGAGTATTTTGATACTGCTAACCTGGGAGAGTATAGTCAGCTATATATGAAAACAGACATACTGTTATTAGCAGACGTTTTTGAGCAGTTACGAAGTAATTGTTTGCAAACGTATCAGCTAGATCCTGCGTGGTACTATACTCTTCCTGGGTATACGTGGGATGCAATGTTAAAGTATACCCAAATTAAATTAGAATTACTTAAAGATATTGATATGATTATGTTTATTGAGAGAGGTATTCGGGGGGGTATATCTGTTTGCTCAAATCGATATTCCGAAGCCAACAATAAATACATGGAGGAGGAGTATGACCCTCAAAAACCCTCTAAGTACCTTTTGTACCTAAATGTGAACAACCTTTATGGGTGGGCAATGTCAGAATTCCTCCCTTATGCAGACTTCAAATGGGAAGATAACTCGAACATTGATATCAATCAAATTGCAGACGACTCTCCAGAGGGGTATATTCTTGAGGTAGACCTGGAGTACCCTAAGGAGCTACACGATCTACACCAAGATTTTCCTTTTTGTCCTGAACACAAAACGCCTCCCAATTCCAAATTAAAAAAACTCATGGCTACCCTACACAATAAACATAATTATATCTTACACTATCGAAATTTAAAACAAGCTTTAGCAAATGGTTTAATTCTAACAAAAATACATAGAATTTTAAAATTTAAGCAAGCTGCATGGCTAAAACCCTACATCGCTTTAAATACTAAACTAAGAACGGAAGCTACTACAGCTTTTGCCAAAAATTTGTATAAATTGATGAATAACGCGGTGTTTGGTAAAACCATGGAAAATATACGAAATCATAGGATAGTGAAATTATCAAGATCATATTTGGGACGTTATGGAGCTAAAACCTTGATTGCTAGTCCTTGGTTTCATTCTAGAACAATTTTTGAAGAAAATTTAGTTGCAATAGAATTAAAAAAGAGTAATCTTGTTTTCAATAAGCCCCTGTACATTGGGATGGCCATTTTAGACATTTCAAAAACTTGTATGTATGACTTCCATTATTCATACATCATCCCTAAATTGGGAAAAAAAAATTGCAAATTAATGTATACAGATACAGATAGTTTCACGTATGAACTTCATTGTAATGACGTATACGAAGAAGTGATAAAGGATGATATTCACATGTTTGATACCAGTGATTATGCAGAGGGTAATCACTTTAACATTCCGTTAGCAAACAAAAAGGTGTTAGGTTTGATGAAAGATGAATGTAATGGTTCTATTATGACGCATTTCATAGGGCTACGTTCAAAAATGTATGCTTTTAAAGTTAAGGGTGGGAAAATAGTGAAAAAATCTAAGGGGGTAAAGAAAAATGTTGTAAAAAATAAAATTACTTTCGAAGATTACTTGAACTGTTTAAAAAACTGGAAGTCAAAGTACATTTTCCAAAACACAATTCAGTCCTATGCACATAACGTTTTCAGTATTGAACAAAAGAAAGTGGGTCTTTCTCCTGAAGATGATAAGCGGTCACTAATTCCAGAGTCGTTTGATACGCTTCCCTGGGGTCATTACAAACTAAGTAACCCTGAGTAATATTTTAATTTTTCGTTGAGTATATGTATATAAAAATGTACTCTCATTGTTTTAGATATGAATACATTAAGCGAAAACTGCATAAAAATAATTTGCGAAAATATAAAATGTCTAGCAGATTTTTTCGAATCGTCAAAATTACCATGGACTCTTACCAAACAAATCGCAAAAAAATTTGCAGAATACAAATGGAGATTTTTAAATAAGACCGCTCAAAATGATCAGTCACGGTTTTGTAGAAATCTCGATTTTGTTCATTGTTCACGAGACATTCTGTACAAAGACCGAAATGCTGTACTTGCTAGATCAGACTGGGACTACATATTTGAAGACGAGTCTGAATATTGCATATGGGTTAACTATTATAGGATTGATAGATATAACATATATGTTTGTAAAGAATGTTTTGATAGCATTAAAGGATGCCATAAAAGATTGAGGAAACATTTGATTGTAATCAATGATCATCACCATGATGTTTGCGAGTCAGAAGATATAATTCGTGACTTGTATCACAATAAAGATTGGTGGTGTCAAAGTTGCTATAGAACAGTACTTTTTGAAACAAATGATAAAGATTCTTGTATTGCGAAACTTCATAATTCTCCTAGAACTCTCAGATTTAGGGGAACATATGATAGTGATAGCGATATTGATCATTTTGATGGATTCTAGTATTATCAATTCATTATTTTGTTTTTCTTTCATTTTTATAATTTAATCTTTTGTCAGTTCAATCAAATTTTGTGATTTATACTTTTAAGATGTGTAAGTTTTATAGGTATTGTTTATCATAAATATATTGATCTTTTGCCGGTTCAATCAAATTTTTGTGATTTAGAATTTTAAGATGTGTAATAGTTATTGTTTATCATAAATATATATATATATTATAAAATTCATTTTTTATTTCTTTTTCCTACATTCATGTGAAGACTCAAAGTGCTATTTGAGAATTTTATTATATACTAAGTATAACAAAATTATCACGCTGTCAAAAGGACCAAATGTTAATCCTGTACGAAACACTTGTCACGTCAAATGTCACATTCTCACGTCAAATGTCATGTTGTCACGTCAAATGACACGTTGTCACGTCAAATGTCACATTCTCACGTCAAATGTCACGTTGTCACGTCAAATGTCCATTCTCACGTTAAATGACACGTTGGCACGTCAAATGTCGCGTTGTCACGTTAAATGTCACATTCTCACGTCAAATGTCACGTTGTCACGTCAAATGGAACTTCATATTGATCTTTCAAATGGAAAATTGATTTGAAATCAAAACTTATTCGCACACACAACCAGTTCAAGAAAACAACAATAATACACAATTATTTATTTAAGTCATTGATAACTTTAAGTTTATAAAAGTATACATATTCTCTGAGAGCGTTGTTTAACATATCGTTTGGGGTTATGGAACAAAATGCATATAAAATTTGTAAAGGACTTTCAGAGGTGATAGTTTTACAGAAATCCAAAACATTATAATAATATTGACAAAAATTTAAATTTTCCAACATAGCTATACGTTGTAAAATCAAATTATTTAGTTTTAAAATTTGGGACACTTCTTCTTCATCCATATAATATTCAACTCCATATTTCTTGACGAAAATCAACTTAGACCCGTCATAATTTAATGGAGTAATGGTGCAGTACTCTCCACATGGAAACGAATCAGGTTGGAACTTGTCGGCGTCGTCTGTGGCATGAAAGAAAGCATTCATCTGTTGCGTCATTATTGAAATAAAGGTATACCATTCGTAAGTGCTGAAAGATATTTTGCTGCACTTTAGCTGTTGGGATAGAATAACAGCAGGCGTAAATGATCTTGCAGGACTTATTCCACATTTCATCTCATAACCAGAAATTGTATATTGTGTTGAAAGTAGGTATACATTTTCGGACTTTGCAGCAGTTTCATAATTTTCCAAAATTCTATCCAACTCTGTACTGCAGTCAGATAAACTGGATTCGAAGTAACTGGAAGAAGAAGAATAACCACTATCTTGAAAAGTCATGTTGCTAACTAAGCTCAAGTACTGAAGCGCTCTTCAATTTATAGTTTTCGTTCTTTGCGGTCAGCCATCTTCTTCGGTATTCATACGCAGCGAAGCGAAAAGTAGTGCTACAAAACGGCCTTGTTTTCAATCCAACTGTTGTGTTTTTTGTCTAGTCCGAGCCATTTCACATACATTTTGTCGCCCTTTCTTCTGAGAACTTTTTCCACCAAGTAAATGTCTGAATTCGATGTTTTCTGTAGTTCTTCATCGTAGAAGCAGCCGCTGATTGGTGTACCTTGCATGTCTTCGAGTAAATACGTAGCGGGATTGGTTATTTTCACTTTGGTGATTTTGAATAGTTCTGTAGTCCAATTGGGTGTATATCCTTTTTCAAAGACATGTTTTGCCTTGGATATGCGCACAATGTCGCCAACTTTGAATTTTCGCGGGCCTGCTATTTTCAAATGGCTATAGGTGTTATTCAAAATGGATTTTTCATTGGATTTATTGACTTGAGAAGGTTTATATTTTGTTGTGGAATGTTTTGTATTGTTGTAGTCTTGAGTAATTTTCGGGAGAATATCGATCCATTTGTAGGTGCCATTTAAACTGAAATACTTGTAGAGTTTCGATTTCAGCGTTCTTATAACACGCTCAGCCATTGAAGCTTTCATTATACTAAATACGCTATAATGATTTATATCATGTTTTTTCATTAAATTTTGGAATTTGCTGTTGTAAAATTCCTTTCCCTGATCAGATTGCAGATTTTTTGGTATTCGTCTAGTGTGAGCGAGAATGTCCGAGAATGCCCGAGTAATCTCCTCTCCGGTCTTCGTCTTTAGTGGGCGTGTCCACACAAACTTTGAAAAACAATCAATAACGACTAGTATCATTTTATGATTCCTATTTTGTGGAGCAAAATTCCTCATCTCCGCAAGATCCATTTGCCAAAGATCGTCAAGGCCCTTAATGATAGTGCGTCTCCGAGGGAATTTTTTCCGTATCGGTTTGTGGAGCTCGTTTACAAGCTGAATTTTTTCTTTAGAATACATATTATGTACCAGCTAGCTTCAGCTCCAGACTGTTAATGCGGTTAACGGTATTCGTATTCATAACCTTAATATTGTCTACAATGCCTGAAACGTTAGTTTTCATATCAGAGACGGATCTGATATTCTCTGTAATTTCTTTTTGTAACTCACGTATGCTTTCAACACACATGTTAATAGAAACAGTGAATTCTTTTCGAATAAAGGCTTTCGCTGCGACAATTGATTCGTCGACGTATTTCTTCGTAGCCATATCCCTACCTGCTACAGGGGGATTTCGCGAAATGAATGCATCAATGACGTTAGTTTTATTTTGTAAGTTGGCAATATGCGCCTGTAATATGGGGATTTTCGTCTTATGAAGCTCATTTCTTATATCGTTCAATCCTACTGCTAAATCCTTTATATCACGGTCTTGTTGCTGCAGCACCACACCATGCGTATGAATTAATGGCGTGTTGATAGTACGTAGGTCATTCAATTGCACATCAACATATTTTTTTGTTGCAGCATCACTATTTGTTGTCGGTTCCTTAACATTACAAATTTTCACATTTTCAATATCGATATCACCGTCCGGTGTATGAGGAAACGTAATTTTCGCCGGTAAACGCGCATAGGGCGTTTGATGTCTATGTCCGAATTTATCGACTGGCATAATTGAAATGAACAAGTTTCAACTTGTATTATTCTATTATATCAGCCTCCTTGAGCTCATTGATAATTGCTACTATTTCGTTGCCGTGTGACGTATTACCTGCCTCTTTCGAAGCAATCAACAACTTCAAACGATCCACTAATTCATTGGCATCGTCCCAATAAATATACTCCATAGGTTTATCATTATATGTTAAACGATCGATACCTTTTCCTTTTGCTAAAGGAATCGATTTTAGACGAGTCAATACCTGAGACGATCTATTCGTCGTTAGAGATTTTGTTTTGAATAAAGGTTTTATGATGTAGTGATATTTTTCAGTATTTGAGCCCTTAAGACGATCTAACGTGTCTAAATGAACTTCAGTTGTTGTCAAAAGATTTTTATAGTTCTGTAAATCTTGATCATTGTAACTGGGGTCTCGGTAAAATAGAAGCTCATACAAGCCTGGTGTTCCAATTACATATCTTCCTCCTTTGTTTTTCTCAGGTAGTATGTTTATATTACCGGTTTTTCCATCGAACGCAATTCGACGTTTGCCTAATGACCAACCGATTTCATCATTGTATATCGGACCATAATTTTTATCAATTTTATCATCTTTTTGGAAGTAATCTTCAATGAACTGATGACTGATGGCAGGATATTGATCCAAATAGTCTGCGAAAGCTTCCTGAGAAATTTCGGGACGCATCTGTTCTGGAGAACGTGTAATATTGCCGGATTCATCGGTTTCGGCCACCGGTTCCGTTTCGAGAAAAGGTGTAAACACATCATCAGGTTCTTCTTCTTCCTCCTTCTTTATTTCCTCTTTTGGATTTAAATTTGTAATCGTTTTTTGTAATGTCTTTGAGGATTGCACAATTTCTTCAAGTGGTTTGGATATTGGCTTGAATAGTTTATTGATAGACTCATCTTGCTCTGATTTACCCAATTTCAACGCCAAGTATTTTTTGCGAATCGATCTTGCAAGTTCAGACACTTTTTTCTTGCGCAATGCAGTAGCAACCTTATCATCAGACATATTGGTGCAGACTAAAGGCACATCTTACAATTTTATATATTTATCGAATCCTTTGCGATACCTACCATCATTGAAGGGGAAATCCTTCGCAATTACCAAAGTGCCATAACGGTCACACCAGCACGTTGAACACACATTTTTAAATGTGTCGAATGTCATGTCTGGAGATACGTGTTCGTCGAATATATGCTTCAAGTTCACCTCATCCTGCTTGAATAACACAATAACATTACAATTATCGCGTATAAGCTGTTTCGGTATTTTTGAGTATGTTTGACAAAGATAAGCAGCATCGATATCTTTATGTCTGCACATGGAGTAGTATTCACGAATTTTCTGTTGACCATCACATGCAACGTCATCGAATAAAAAGACAGAATTAGGACGAGCTTTATCTGGACTTATTATTTCCTCGTTGTCTTTAAATGGAAAATAGCCAACGCCCTTGACTTGTGCTATAACTTCTTGCAGCAATTGGTACTTTGGTTGGAATAACGATTTTGAATAAACATAAACGTTTTTGAATTTCGCGCCATTCGGATTAAATAGGAGCGCCAGCACGACGTTCGTCTTTCCACACCCGCTGGGACCGCATATAATGGCACGGAAAGAATTTGGTAACAATTTACCATGTTTGCCGATCGATGGCGTTGAGGTGAAATCTAGATTTTCAATGGGTATCGTCTGCTCTTGTTGAATTATTTTCATTGTGTGTGTCGTTTTTCGTAGTACTACTCTTTAAATATAGGTGTCACCACTTACGCGTATCAGTCTTAATGTTGGTGTTTGAAGGAGAAGGTCTCTTAAATTCTCTCATCAATAAACTACCTATTGAACTTCACTTACCTAGCTATCAGTACTGTGGACGTAAGTAAACCACCCCACCCTTTTTGCGAAAAAAATTAATTGTTTTTCTGTTAGCCGGTACAAAATTGGAAAAACGTCTTGATCGTGGAGATCCAGGCATTAACCCCTTGGACGCTGCTTGTAAACAACACGATATTTCTTACTGGAAGAATAAGTCTCTCGAAGAACGACACAAAGCCGATCGGATACTTGAAGATAAAGCTTGGGCTCGCGTCAAATCAAAAGACGCTTCTTTGGCAGAGAAAACTGCTGCATTACTTGTGACAGGCGGAATGAAGGCGAAAAGAAAGCTGGGGATGGGATGTCGCCGCCGCAAACGCCGTTCCTTGCATCGAGATGTCATTCTAAATGTGGGAAAGTCCATGAAAAAAGGGACATCTTTGAAAGACACTGCAACGTTTGCCTTACGAGCAGCCAAAGCACTTATTAAAGAATTTGGTGGGAGAAAAGAAGTCGAGGTTCCTCGAGTAATACCTGTAGCGAAATCCGGAGGTTTCCTACCACTTATCCCTTTGTTTGCTGGCCTTTCGGCACTCGGAGCTTTGTCAGGTGGTGCTGCTGGGATTGCTAAAACTGTTATTGACGCAAAGCATGCGCAAAAGAAATTGGAAGAAGATGTACGTCATAATAAGGCTATGGAACGTGTAGGATCTGGCCTGTATCTGAAAAAGTATCCAAAAGGCGGTTTTGGATTGTATTTAAAAAAAAACTTATAAAGCTACCCAATCACGCACTATCCGACTTTGACATAACACATTACGCAAAATCGCTTAAAATACCACATTTTCGAGGAGTGTTCATGCGAGACACTCTGCCCAAAGACGGTCCTCGAAGACAAGAATGCGCAGTGGTTAATTTGGATACCTCTAAGAATAGCGGAAGTCATTGGGTAGCTTACAGAAAGATAAACAACAATGTAGAGTATTTCGATTCATTTGGTAACTTGAAGCCGCCGAAAGAAGTTGTTAAATATCTGGGAAAGAGTGCGAGAATTTTCTACAACAATACCCAATATCAAAACTACGATCAAATCAATTGCGGTCATTTGTGTTTGAAATCTCTACAACAATGACGGAACTATTACTACAACATATCTACCATGGAAAAACATTGAGTAGTTTCACTGCCGAAGAACTAAAGCACTTTCCCCTTGAGCATCTAATAGAGTGTGTAAGGTCTTCGGAATTGCTTGATATGTGGCATAAACTTCCCAATGAATATCGAGCAAATTTTGAACTACAAATACGACTGCCTTGTTTCATCCATTACAACCGACCTGATTGGACGACGCATTGTGACGGTCCACCGAGTTCGCAAGCTACTTGTTTCCTTTGTAAACAAACATTAAAAAAATGAAAAATGATATTTAAATTCAAACATGCCTCGTATTTCATTAGTCATCATGTCGCAGTTGCTGAGAGTTAACAGCACCAATCACGTGTTCACCTTTCAGCCTCCTACCCCTATTGTCCTCGATCCAAAGAATGATTACGAAATAGCTCTACGATCTTTTCATTCATATCACAGTATACCAAACATTGAAAATTGTACGTTTTACTACTACGATACCAAAGACAAGCTTCAAAGTTTCAATTTTCCCACAGGATGTTATGAAATTGCTGACCTTGAAGAGTTTATCTGTGATAAGTTGGGTGCGAGCAATTCAACTAGACCGGTATTTTCACTAAAACCCAATCACAATACGTTGAAATGTGAAATTTCAAGTAAATACAAAATTTCCTTTATGCAAACTGATAGTCTTGGGAGAATATTAGGATTTTCACCGAAAATACTCGACGCTAACAAAACGCACTCTTCAGATCTCCCCGTCAAGATCATTAAAGTATCCAGTATCCGCTTCGATTGTAACATTACCACTGGAGCATTCGATGCAAACAGACCTGCTCATACCATTTACGAATTCGTCGTACAAGTAGATCCAGGATATTCCATTGACGAAATTCCTCATAATTTGCTCTACTTACCCGTTATACCACAACGTGAAATAACCAATATCACCGTCATAGCCTTAGACCAGGACGGTCAGCCTGTAAACTTCCGTGGAGAACTTAGTACTTTGGTGTTGGAGCTTAGAGTGCGAGGCAGATGGGACTAATAATCAATCATAAAAGACAGTCTGCAGAGCTTTCAACTTCATTAGCTAAGCAGTCGCCAAAGCTAAAACAGCTCACGTTCGCAAACAAATTGGTTCTGCAATCGCTGGGGTTTAAATTGAAAAATGACAACCACGTATGGAAAACGGCTTCGTCAAAACGACAACATGCCTTCGATGTTTGATATCTATCGTAAGCCAATGTTTGACGATTCAATTAGAAAGGCTGAATATAGAACCTATGCTCCATTTATAAAATCATTCAATTGCAGTGACATTGTGGAGTTTAGCATTAATCAAGTTGATTCGTTTTTTGCAATGAGCGATACTTTGTTGTGCATTAAAGGGTTGCTTGAAACACATGGAGCTGGTGACGTAAAATTAGCAAATAATGTTGGTGCCTTCCTATTCGATTCATGTACGTACAGTGAAAGTGCCAGGGAAATGGAAACAGTTCGGGATCCTGGAATAATAAGTGCCGTACGTGCTATGACATGTTATAACCAAGAAGATTCCAATCATATGGCTATAGCCGGCTGGAATTACCCGAAAGATCCCATTCTCAATGTCAGCGACAAGTCCTTCAACCTTCAAATACCTCTCAAACATATTTTTAACATTTTCAACGATTATCCCATGATTACATGTGGACGTCAAACAATACGATTAGTTCGAGCACGAAACGATAATGATTGCATATATATTACGGAAAAGAATGTCTCTGGAACGCTCTCCACTACAACAGCTAAAATTAATATTACAAGTGTTGAACTAAAAGTTAAACATATCTTTCCCAATGATGATATAAAGATAAATCTCATGAAATCCATTCAAAAAGATCAACCTATAGTTATTCCATTTAGGAAGTGGGAGTTACACGAATTACCCTCAATTACTAAAGGTGCAAGACGTGAAGTTTGGGCTGTTAAGACATCCACTTCAGTTGAAAGACCCCGTTTTGTTATTGTCTTCTTCCAAACCGACAAACGTAACGTGACTACAGCCGATCCTACTTTATTTGACAATGCCGACGTGCAAAGTATAAGACTGTCACTTAACGGTGAATATTGGCCTAATGAAAGAATGCAATTGGATTTCGCTAAAACTGACTACAATGAAGCCTATTTTAACTATACTGAATTCTATCCCAACTACGCAAACTCCACACAGAAGCGCCCCCTGCTGGATTATTCTTCTTTCAAGAAACGAGCATTGTTTGTTATCGATTGTTCAAAGCAGGAGGAAAGCATGAAGGCATCCACAGTCGATGTGAAACTCGACATTGAAGCAAACATAGGCTTCCCCGAAAATACCAAAGTCTATTGCATCATAATTCACGATTGCGTGATGGAATACTTCCCCCTCACCGAAATTGTTAAAAGCTTGAACTAGTTGCTGATCGGAGTTAGTGTTCGAGCAGACGTCAACATGAGAGTAGCATTCGTAGACATTCAAGGCTTTGTCGTAGATGGGATTTTCGTTGCCAAAGAGCTCACCATAGAAATTGGCTTCAAAAGTTCACATTACATATTTTTACCACCGCAACCGTTTTCCACATTAAGTAACGAGGACAAAAAGACCACATCATACTTGGAAAGGAAGGTACATGGCATTCGATACTCTTCGGGAGATGTAGAATATTCCAAAGTAAACGAAATATTAGAAAGCAAGTTATTGTATGCCGCAGACTACATTTACGTTCGAGGACAACAAAAAGCCGAGTTTCTGCAAAAGAAATGTCACATTTTCGGTATTTTTCCACATATTATTGACGTTTGCAAATTTGATGGTACGCCGTGTGCAACAGGAAACTTTGACCACGATCCAAACCCCTGCCACGCCACTGGAGTATATTCGTGTACCGAAAGAAATGTACAACGCCTCCGCTACTGGTTTTCAAATACTGTATTACCATTATAAATAAAGTTTTTTAAAAAAACATGGGTTTTATTGAAACACTCTGTATATTCATCAACTTTTATATTGCATGAAGATTCAAATTTTCGTTTTACAATTTTTAAAATAATTTTTAAAATTAAAACAAAGACAAATACTAATATTACACACGACATGACAAAAACATTATTAATTTCATTTTTCATATCCTTTTCTGTTCTGTTGAACATGGTTGAATACGTCTTAACGGATAAGTAATTTGCGGTAATTGTCTGTATGCTAACTCTTTAGGTAACCAGTTTATACTAAGACTGCACCACGTCTGTCGTACTTCTTCTTCCCCACCAGATAAACTGAGATTCTCTATTTGCCTCATAACCTCACTTTTATCCTCATAAAAAGCAATTTCTTCATTTAATTTACCAATTTTCCTCATAAACTCTTCAATTCGAAGCCATATTACAAATGAGCTGTTTGATGTGACGTAGCACGTGACGTTTGGTGTAGTACGGTTAGCCGTTACACGTGACGTTTGACGTGACACGTGACGTTTGGCGTAGTACGTAACGTTCACCGTTACACGTGACACGTTGCGTTTGACGTAGCACGCGACGTATCACGCATATGTTACTTTTAAGCCACCCGGTATAGAAATTCTTATTTCAACATAAGTTACTTTTAAGCCCCCCGGTATATTCCAGCGCGCCGCCTTATCATCCTAACGTATCTTTCTCGACTACGTCACATTTTACAGCAAGAAGCGTAGGGTGCGCGCGGGATCTTTCGATGCGAATACTTTCTCTGTCCAACTCCTACCTTCTTTGTCACACTTATTACAGTATATAATACACTTCTTCGCATCCTATACACAAGTGAGATCGCTGCCGGCTCGATTCAACGCGCGCGCAGCAACACTACCTTTTTTCGAATCTAATATTCGGAGAGCTCCATGGCTGAGTGGGTTAGGCGTATAGCCATGAATGCGAAGGACCTGGGTTCGATCCACACTCGAGTTTTTTTAATTTAATAATTTAATAATTTAAAATTAAAAATGGCGGCCTACGCGCGCGCCGCCCAGCGCCACCAAGCGGAGATTTTTGAAGTAGTGGTCCAGAATCTGTCTAGCACTATCTACTACCGTTCCTGGAACGTGCACTTCACTGGATTCCATTTCTAGTGGACTACATATCGTTAGAATGTCATAAAATAGAATATTTTATTTCACATTTTACCAGAGGTGTGATCTACTATGAATGGACCTTAATAAAATTTGACAACAAAGTTTTGTAGTCTTAAACTTCAAAATATTATTGATTGTCTAGTTGTCAAATTTTTTCGTTGTGTCAGATAGGGACCAAAAAATTATTTCTATATTAGTTCATCTTGACAGCGGTAGCTGGAACGCTACCGAAACGTCGAAATAAAAAATAAAAAAACATTATTGTGGTTTGATTCCCAAGAAAATAAGAAAAAAGAAAAAAGCCTTACTCAGAATCCTGTGTGTTTTTAAATTATTAATAAATAAATTTCAATATTAAATTCAGTTAAAAAGTCCATGCCATCTATTGAGCTGTAGCCGAGGTATCTATAAAGTACGTTGATAGAGCCCAAAGCAAATAAATTTATGAAATAACAGTACCGTATTTAGTAATTATCTTTTTTAAATGAATTCACTGAACAAAATCAATTAAACCTATATCTATTATACTAAGATTATAAAAATCTAACATAATTGGCAGGCCCAACGTGGTGCGTTTATTTTAAGGACAATTAGAGGCACAGTAAGAGTTAGAAATACAGAGATTTAAAATAAAAAGAACCACAAAACTAAAAATGGAATCTAAAAAATTAAATAGTTTAAAAATGAATGAATTAACAAAACAGCTTGAAAAGAGAGAACTTTCTACGGTAGGCCTAAAACTAACTTTACAGGATCGTCTTAGGGAAGCGTTAATACAGGAAAATCAATACCCGGAAATTTATGAGTTTGAAATACACACAAAAACAGAAGAAAAAGGTCAAGAAGACACAGAAGATGAAGAAAAAGGAACAGAAAAACAAGAAGAAGCAAAACCAAAAGGGAATAAACCAATAACTATGGAGGCAGTAACACAATTATTGTTAACTATCAGTACAGAACAAAACACACAATTTAATAAAATAGACAAGAAAATGGAACAACAGAAACAAGATTTTAAACAACAATTCACAAAACTAGACAACAAAATGGAGAAAATTGAAGAAAAATTGAAATTCCAAAAAGAAAAGTGGGAAGAAATGGAAAAGAAATTAAATACATTAATTCAGGAACAAATCAACAACAAAATGGAACAGGCCAAAGAAGAAATTACTGAAATAGCTAAAAGAAGATGGGATGAATTTCTAAGAAGGGTCATATCAAATGAGAAGAATTTAGGAGAATTGGAAAAGAATATCGAATTAGGATTCGCAGAAAACATGGGAATAACAGAGCAGAATTTATTTCAATTAAAAAGGGAACTAGAAAGAAAAATAAAAGAAAACCAAGAAAATCAACAAAGAATAAATGAAATTTTTGAGAAAAACATAAATGATTAAAATTGGAACTATCAATAAGGAAACAATTAACAAGAAAAGAAACAATGGGAAGAAAGGATAAGAGAACAAGAACTATATTTACAAGAATTACAAAATAACATGGAAAAGAAAATACAGAAACAAATGGAAGAATTAAAGCAGAAAGCCTTTCTTTCCAATACTTCTAATTGTATACCTGGTTTAAACCAATTATATTCCATTCTTGGTAATTCTAGTGGTAGCACTAATAAATTCTCTGGCTCAATTAAACAATTACATCCTAAGGTATTTCTAAGAACTCTGAAAAACAGAGGTAAACATTTGAATAATTTTGACAATTTGAAGGAGTTTATTCGCAGCAATTTAACATGATCAGGCTCTAACTTGGTTTAATGGTTATGAAAATCATATAAACAGTTTTAATGAATTTGAAGCACTTTTTCTCCGAACATATTGGGGAGAAAGTAACCAATCATTGTTTCGAGAAAGATTATGCTCTGGTAAGTTTAATCACAACAAAAACTCTAGTATGTATAATTATGCTTTAAGTCTATTTTCACAAGCACAATTTTTAGAGCCACATATAGGAGAAGCAGAGCTTATCATTTTAATATCTAGACACTTCAAACCTACAATAGCCGAAACTATAGCCATTCAAAATATAAAATCTTTTGAACAACTAACCAACTACATAAATCGTATTGAAAGAAATGTCATTAAAACAAATACACTAAACAAAGAAACTCAACAAAATTTCAATTTTTCTAATCACCAAAACCAGAATACAAATTACAATAACAATAAATATAATAATAACAACAATAGAAATAATAACAATAACTACAATACTAACTACAGGCAAAACAATAATAATAACAATAAACACTTCTCTAATTATCCTGCTAACAATAATAGGTACGATAATAATCGTAATTATGATCCTAATTCTAATAATATACCTACAATCACCGCATTAATCAACAAAATCAGAGATATTATAATTCTAATACTAATCAAAACGAAAATTATAATGGAGAAAGAAGAAATTCTGATGGAAACATTAGAAGAAATAAAAACTTTCAAAATCACGAAAATACCAGAAGGGTAAATTACATACAACGATCGCAGAGTACATGAACGCGAGCAAAATCATACAAATAATGAACAATTTAAACATTTAGAACGAACAAGATCTTCGGAGTCCATAAATCATACATATGAGTCTTCACAAACCAATCAAAATTTTTAATTAGCCACGGTGTACATGAAATAGAATATGTCTACTGTCATCCCAAAGAATTTCTACTGGAGGACATATTAGACATAAAAACAAACAATTAATTAATTTCAATAAAAGGTCAAATACACGATAAAACAATTTTATCGGTAGTGGACACCGGGTCAGCTGCATCACTTATTCATAAAAGAATAGTGGAACAATTGCCAATTTTACAAAAAAATATTATTAGAATTCCTAAGGTAAATTTAGTAGGAATAAATTCAAAACAAATTAATGGAGGTAGATAAAGCAGTAGTAGTACAGTTTAATATTTTAGATAGTAGTATTAACATATGCAATTATTAATTGTTGATCATATAGAATTTGATGTATCAATAGGTTCTGATGAACTTGATAAAAATGAGGCAATTATCGATTATGAAAAATAAATGGTTAGTTTTAAAGGAATAGAAATACAATTTTATAAAGATAGGGAAGAAAAAGAAGCACAGAAGACGGAAGAAGAATGTAATATGGAGATTACAGAAGAAACAGAAAATATAAAGTCAAATAATTATGAAGATAAGAAATATGGTTATGGATATGGAAATAATGGCAGTAGGAAAAATGAAATAATAATTAATTATATTAATGGGATGGAAATTAATTGTGATAATGGTTATCGAGATGATATTATAAAGCTATTGGTAAAGTATGAAGGTTTAGTCAAGGAAGAAGCAAGAGTCGCAGAAGAATACGTTCATAAAATTGGAATAAACAAAAATATCGAAAATTTTAAAAGCAAAACTTATCCTATTCCTTATAAACTTAAGACCTCAAGTCAATAAAGCTACTGACAAATTATTATTTGACAACATTATAGAATACAGCAGCACATCTTTTATTAATCCTATAGTAATTGTTCGAAAGAAAAATCCAAAAGATAACATTAGAATTTGTTAAGATGCACGCAATTTAAATCAATGTACTACTCCTGAGTATGAATCACCACAAACAATTGAAGCCATCTTAGGTAGAATTACAAATGCAAAGGTTTTTAGTCAGCTAGATCTCTTACACTCATTTTGGCTTATTCCTCTTCATCCAGACAGTAGAAAATATACTGGTTTCATTATAAATGGTGTTGTATATCAATTCAAAGTCACTCCATTTGGTCTTAATTCTAGTACTAGTGCACTATTGAAAGCTCTTAATAAAATCTTCCACCCATATGAAGACTCTACGTTGCATTATGTGGATGATGTAGTTGTTTCAAACAGCTATGAACAGCACATAGAACATATGAATATAATATTGAAAACACTTGATCAAGCAGGTCTTATAATAAACATTGACAAATGTCATTTCTTTCAAACAAACATAAAATATTTAGGATACATTTTAGACACTACAGGTATCACAATTGATCCTGAGAGAACTCAAATTATTCAAAATTTCCCCAGGCCAACAAATTAAAAAACACTACGTAGTTTCATGGGAACCATTCAATATTTTAAAAAATTATTTCCAGATTAAACAACTTTAGAATTACCCTTGATGGAACTACTATGCAAAAATGTAAAATGGAAGTGGGATGAAAGATGAGAATTGGCATTTAATGGAATAAAACAAACATTTTTGCAAAATATACAACTCTATCATCTTCAATATAATATACCTTTCACATTAAAAACTGACGCATCTATTGATAGATTTGCAGGAGTTCTCACTCAAATACAAAATAATATGGAGGTACCTACCTATTTCTTTTGTTTCGAGAAAAACTGAAAAGACATAAAGAAATTATTTTGTATGCGAATAAGAGCTTTCGAGCATACTTTATTGTGTACAAAAACTTCGTTTTTTCTTATTATTTATTATCGAGACAGACAATCAAGCATTGACAACCATTTTACGAAATAGATACAATAACACTCGATTACACAGACTTATACTTACATTACAAGAATACACCTTTACCATAAAATACGTTCCTGGAGTAACAAACGTTGTTTCAGACGCCATTACACGAATGGACAATAAAAGACTTAAAAATTACATTAACATCATGAGAAATTCGAAGACAATTTTACACTCACACACATACTACAAGATCAACAAAACCTCACCATACAAGGAAAACAAAAATTACAAAGCTAACAGAACATTTATTATAAAATCATTAACGACAATGAATTATACGTTATAACAAACACACTAGCACGACAAATCATAAAAGACTTACACCTTAAATACTGTCATATAGGTTCTAGGAAACTTCATCTTTCATTTAGGGAAAATTACTATAGTAAGATTGATATTACAATTTGTAAAATAATCTGTCAATTCACTAAAGAGAAAAACTTCCATAATGAAAATCTTCCAAAAGCCTTACTTATAAAATAACCTTTAGAAACTATTGCCATAGATTTTTTGTCTACTTTAGTTCCAAGTACAAATAACAACAGACATTCGCTAGTAATTACAGATATTTTTACAAAATACATAAAAATGTATCCTTGTCAGAAAACTAACTCAAAAATCCGCATTAACAAAATATTTTATAACAATAGGTATCACAAAGAACATTATAATGGATAATGCTACTTATTTTAACAATGTAAAATTTAAAAATTGGTTAATGAAATCAAACATAATCAAACATAACCCCTCTGCAAATCCATGTGAAAGAGCTGTCAAGGAAATTTTAAAGAATATTAGTGCATAGTGAACACACGCTTTGGGAAGATTTTATTGTAGACATTGAACATTTCATCAATAATATCCCTAATACAGTAACAAACATAAGTCCAACTATATTAATGACTGGACAAATTCCTAATCGACCATGGCACATCACAAACTTAGAAAACTATGAGACATTAATACAAATAACAAACGAGAAATTGATAAAACGAGCAAATAAACAACTAAAACTCAGAAATAACAGAATCAAAAAGCAAATTACCTTTCAAAAGGGTGAATTAGTTATAGTTAAGGCTCTTCGAACACCCAATCGATACAAGAATCAATGCTTGAAACTGCAGCTTCTATATGAAGGTCCATATGTGGTTGTAACAGAATTTGGTATAAATAGCTACCAGTTGGCACATCCCGTCACAGGTATGATTCGGGGAATATTCAATATCAAATCAACCTATAAGTTTTATCCAGAAGAGTTATCTAGAAGATGTTATTAATAAAGTTAATTAAAACACCTACTCTAAGAAAAATATACATTATGAAAGATTTCAAACTTTTTTTAAAATTATAATAGTTTATAAAAATATTGAAATATTTCAGGGAATGTTGTAATCAAATTTCCATTCACAATAAGCATACACTTTCCAACAATATACAGTTATAAAAAGAACACCCTGTATGTCAAAATTCAGAAAAAATATTGAACTGTCATCCAAAGTTTAATACATTGAATCATAGAAATAATCCGTCAGAAAGGAAAAATATTCTATGACAGTTCAGGGATTTGTTCATGTTGTTGCGAATAAAAATTCTTTTATAGTTATGTACAATAGTTTTGAAAATAATAACAATATTTTAATTTAGCATTTACATTGTAACTTACTTAATTTGTCATTTTTACTTATGTACAAAGTTTTATAAAAATCAATTAATTAAATGTCACATTGATTGATGACATCAAAGTGGCAATCAAAATAATAGCCTGAGTAGATCCTGTTGAAAATTATCACCAATGGAAGGAGAAGAAACTCTTTGGTATCCAGGAAGTAAACTTTTGGTTTCTAAGAGGGAGGACTATCAATAAATTTGGAAAAAAAAATAGTTGTTGATTTTCTGGGCGATAAGAAAAACGATGCATCCTAATCGTTAGAAATTGATGAGAGACTTTTCTCGAGTCTTGCTAAAATGAATACCATATAAATTTTAACTTGAAATTGACTGTTGCAAAACCAATCATCATAAAATAAACAATAAGAAGATAAAAACGTACCTACCTCATACAGATTGCCTAAAGTACATACGAACCGTCGGGATTACACAAGTACGACAGAAAAACAGCTGAAAGAGAGAGAAAGAATAATTATGCGTGGTCATTAAGGCGTGTACTTTGTTCCACCATAGGGGAATACTTATTTCCCGGGACTGGCCGAATGCTCATTGCCCCCCTATTTTAACCGCTGTTGCCAGAAGCGCAGATTAATTTGTACAAATGATATTTCTGTCTCGTTATCGTTGACTTTTTTTCGAGGGCGAAAATACAGCACGTTTGTGCCAGCATTACGCCAAATAATCTTAGAGATATGAGATCAAATCTTTATCACAGATTTGGTTATTGTCTGGCACAAGCAGGTGGTTTATTTGAGCACTTAATTCATTAAAATTATGTTTACCTTTAGAATCGATTTTTATTTTTTCAGGAAGTTTATATTTAGAATAGGTGTAGGTACCTACCTACTTATTTTATTTTTTGAATTTAATTTATTAATGGAAGGGATTTTTAGTTTATTAATTATGGTTCTCTCAAGAAATGCTGTTTTATTTTCAAGTTAAAATGGCTAAAATAATATCCTATTGTAGTTAGAAATTGTCAACTTGGTCTGAAATGATCATGTTGACAAAAATGAACTTTAAGATGTACAGGTTACGTAATAACGATTGTATTTTTTTATTTCTTTAACAGCCTCACTCCTTCCATGTTGGGAGCATACTGAATATCACGAACTAGTGAATTCTCTCTGTAAAGGACCATTCGGCCAGTCTCGGGAAATAAGTGTACACCCCTAAGATGAAACAAAGTGATGACCGCGCACAATTATTCTTTCTCTCTCTTTTATATATCCTTGTCGTACACAAAATATCTAACTTGAGCGTACGTATACCTACTTATATCATTATTTAATATTTATTGAAAATTGTTCTAGTTCACAACACAAAAACTCATTTTCCAACCTACTGCTTTTTTTTTGTGCTAATAATATGCACCATTTGTTTCTCGATAAACGTGGTCCCTAGGATAATTTAATATATTCTTATTCCTTATCAATTCTTCTCCATCATAGTCCTTTATATTATTTGGTTCATTTCTCAATTGTTTTTAGGTATCTATACTTAGCTAGGTATCTACATTTCTTTAAATTTTCCAGTGTTCACAAAATGTTATAATTCATTTATTAACGTTAGGTATGGTATTGAAAAACATCCAGATAGTTTACTAGAAACCATTACTGACCTTATGGCTAACAGGTTGTAAAGAAAATGAAACTCTTGAATTTTTGATTAATATGTGTAATGAGCCACATTGGTCTAATTAAGAACACGTGAAATTTTACTATAGTTAAACTTTCATACTTAGTACTTTTTTGTTGTTGAATGCAAATATCCATCTTTGAAAGGTATATCAGTTAAAATATCAATTATCTCCCAAAAGTTCATGACAATTCTCAAAAAGAAAACAGCTAATTACATTATTATTGTCTGTATATTGTAGAGAAAATTGCAAGAGGTTGTTTGTCCTAGATCTCATCACTTTCATTAACTCCTTTTCCAAGCACTATTTAATGTTTTTAATACTAGCCCAATATTTCCTATAGCAACTGCATCTACTTTTTTTGTAAGTTTATAGATGCTTCAACCATTTTTCACTTTGTTCCCTGATAACAGTAAATACATTTTGTAGGTAGGTATTAATTCTTAACAAATGTTGACACTAAAAAATGTAATTATCACTTACCATGGTTATTGTTAATAATTAACTTAAAATATCTATAGTTTTTAATACTACACATACCTCTGTTACCATAGTTTCATCATTCAAATTTCGATTATATTATCCCCTTAAGAATATAAATGTACGTACGCACTACGTAGCCAAACTTGACAGTATATGATGAAAACAAGTGAAGTCAAACTCACCACTTTACATCAAAACATATACGATATATACCGGTAAATTGAAGAGATAACATAATAAGTAAATTAAATAATAAGAATACTTACCAGAAGAAATAATAGAAAACTCCAGAAGAAATTGTACAAAGATTGAACCATTAAATCCCATATCCATTTGAAATTGTTAAGGACTCCGTATACCAGTTATTTCCATAATATAGTTCACAAGGTTAGTGAATTTCAATTATTGGTACCAATGAATAAATAAAAACAGTATTCGGTCAGCTGTACAGCTTAATAGCATTTTCTGTCACAATTTAAAAAACCATTTTAGATTTAGTTCTATTCAGTTGTTGTTGGTTAAACCAGGGATATTTTGGTAATTGTTCGACAACTTTATAGTAGAACGATTTTTTATTCTGCTTTATGGGGTTCCATTCATTGTTCCATTTGGCCCATATGCTCTTCTTGATATCTGGAAAGTAGTTTTGGAAATTCAGTTTTATATTCGCTGGAACTGTAAGGGAGCAACCTGTTTTGGCTAGCTGATCAGCTTTATGGTTTCCTTTGATTTCAGAGTGACCTGGGATCCATGCTAGTACAATATTAAAGCCGTTAGTATTTGCTAGTATAGTTCCTTGTTTTGTTAGAATTGATGCGTGCTCCGTTTCTTTGGAGAAAGCTGGTTTACATATTCTTTGTAGCGCAGTTTTAGAGCCTGAGAAGATTATGGCTTTGGTTATGTTAGTTATTAAAATGAATTGTAGTGCATGGTTGATAGCAGTAATTTTGCTTAGCCATATTTGTGTGAGTGTTGGAAGCCTGGATGAGAATGCATAATTCAAGTGTTCACTATAAACTCCAAATCCTGCAGTCCCATCAGAATAGCGAGATCCATCTGTAAATATTCTTTTATGATCCAAGAATTTGGATAGAATTTTTTGGTACTGAATTAGTGCTAATTCATCGGTTTTGTTAGATTGAAGAGGTCAAATTCATAGCAGGGTAATGTTTCTTTTTTGTACATCATATTGGTAGATGGTTGAAGCCGTTCAAGGATTTGAATTAGAGTTGGTTTTTCTTTTCGATATTTGAGGGGCATTTCACCGTTTTCTGATAATAAGGCTGGGATTGGTGTTGATTTCATGTTGCCTGTAACTATTCTTAATCCCTGGTTTTGAAGTTTGTCTAAAATTGCTTTATTTTTTTTTGTTAGTGTGAAAATCTGGCTACCATAGGTCCATGTGACTTAGTACTATTGCCCTGTAGAGTATTCTCTGTGTGAGGGGATCACAGCCCCACCAAGTACCACAGAGAGCCCTCATAATGTTTAAACCTTTACATATTTTTGTTTCTATGTATTGTATATGAGCATTCCATTTTAGGTTTTGTTGAATGCATATACCTAGCTAGTTAACTTGGTCCACCCATTCAATAGTTTCTGAGTTAATTTTTATTTTAGGGATAGATCTTTTTATATTTCCTTTACTAAACATTACTGCATGGGATTTATTGGGAGATAATTTAAAGTTATGTGTGTTTAACCATGTGTTGAATTTTTCTAAAAATGTGTTTAAATTATTTACCATTTGGCTCACATTCGCTCCACCAACTATCAATACCATGTCATCTGCATATTGAACAAGATTAACATTTTTAGGGAGGATATCATAAATAGATAGGGTATAGAGATTGAACAGGTTTGGACTAAGGGGGGATCCTTGGGCTAGTCCTTGGTAAGCTGGCAAGGGTCCTATTGTTTGTCCCAAGTTGTCTTGAACAAAAATTTCTCTATTATTTATAAAAGCATAAATTAAATTTATTATATATTTAGGTAGGGCTAGGATTATTAAAGTTTTATACAGTAGTTGGATATTAACTGTATCATATGCAGCTGAGAGGTCTAGGAAAACACCTATTGTGTATTCATTGGCTGAATACTTTATAAGGATTTGAGAAGTTAGAAACGTTAGACAATCCATACACCCTTTATTCCTTCCAAATCCAAACTGTAAAGGTAGGAGTAATTTTTTGTTTTCCACATACCATTCCAGTCTGTTTTTTATTAGTGATTCTAGAACTTTGCCCACACATAAAGTTAGAGCGATTGGTCTATAGTTCATTGCTAATGATTTATCTTTGGAGGGCTTAATGAGAGGAATAATAATTGTTTGCTTCCACGTGTGTGGGATGGTAGCAGTTTGCATGCATTTATTAAAAAATTGTAATAGATCCTTAGACATAGATGTTGGCATGTGTTTGATCATAGAATATGTAATTTGGTCCATACCTGGTGCAGAGTCTTTTTTTGACTCTATTGTGAACTGATATTCCTGGTAGGAGAATGGTTCAATTTCTGTTGATATGGATGTTTGTATGTTTTCGGCAATGATAGGTGGACATACGGAGAATGAACTTTCTTGAGCCAGTATGCAAGATGGGAGTTGATTTGATAGGTTATTGTGAGGTGTACGGTTTGAAGCTTTATTGATTTTATTCCAAATCATTTTTAATGGAGTTGCGGTTTATTTTTGCACAGAAGTTGCGAAAACTGTTCTTCCTTTTGGACTTTAGAAATTTTCTAGTGAAAGCAATGTTCCTTTCAACTGCTATGTAGTTGTGTACAGTAGGGGAGTTAGTAAATGTTTTAATTGCAGTTATTCTGCAATTGATGGATTCTTGACAGGAGTTATCCCACCAAGAGATATTGTATTTTTGATTGTGTTTTATTTTATGAAATGGTATTGCCGCATTTGCTGCTTTTATAATATTATCCTGGAATGTTTCATAATGAAAATGGGTTATGGGTTGTGTGGTTATGCAGAAGTGTTCATAAAATGTGTTCCAGTTAGCTTTCTTAAAGTTTCTTTTTGTGGTTAATGTCTGATTGGGGTTGTCATTATTATTAAAATAAAGTTTGCAGATGGTTGGGTAGTGGTCACTACTACCAGAGTCTACGAGTATATGGTGGCATATGGAGTTAATTCGGAAGATATTAGGGTATCATCTACCACAGATTTATACTCACTTGTTGAGGATAATCTGGTAGCATGTCCATCATTTAGATATACTGATTGGGGTAACTCTAAGGAGTCGATAATGTTTCGTCCGTTAATACTTATTCTATTACTCCCCCATGCGGGGTTGAACAATCATTTGATGTTTCTTTTTTCACTTAACTCGTCATTTCTTGTACTTGTTCATGTAACTTATTGTGTGATAACTTTATAATTTGAAATAATTAAATAGTTCTTTTCGTATATCAATTTTATTTGAAAAACATTAAAACTTGTTCTAAACCTCGATAGAAAGGAAAGCACAGCACGGTAAATTTAAGGTTAGTTATCTATGATTAAATTTCATAGATAAATACTCATAATACATGGACGTATCAAAAAAATTTTTTTTAATGAAACTATAAAGAATAATCTTTCCATAAAAAAGGAAATAGGTTGTGTGATTCATTATCTTTGGAGCAGTTCAAAAAGTGAATATAATAAAATTGAAATTTAATATCAAAAATTATAATAATAAAATAAATTATATAATTAACATTTTGGACCATTTTCCATCCTATTTCACTCAAATACATACAAAAACACACAAGAACACTAAATTACAGTATAAAACGATAGAAAACACACAATACGACGTTATTTTATCCAATAACTATCAATTCTACGTAGTTACGGTCCAAAACAGTCAAAGGAGCTTGAAATCACTCGGAAACAGTTTAATACACTGAAAAGCACACAAGACGACTGAATAAATTATGCACGAAACCACTCGACTCCACCTTAAAACGAAAGTTACCAAGCAATTGGACCATTTTCCATCCTATTTCACTCAAATACATACAAAAACACACAAGAACACTGAATTACAGAATGATATGATCAAAAACACACAATACGACGTTATTTTATCCAATAATTATCAATTACACGTAGTTACGGTCCAAAAAAGTCAAAGGAGATTGAATTCGCTGAAAAAACCTCTATTACATTAAAAAGTACACAAGATGACTGAATAATGCACGAAACCACTCGATTTTACCCAAAAACGAAAGTTATAGAGCAATTGGACCATTTTCCATCCTATTCCACTCAAATACATACAAAAACACACGAGAACAATGAATTACAGTATAAAACGATCGAAAACACACAATACGACGTTATTTTATCCAATAACCATCAATTCCACGTAGTTACGGTCCAAAACAGTCAATAAGCTTGAAATCACTCGAAAACAGTCAATACACTGAAAAGCATATAAGATGACTGAACTATGCACGAAACCACTCGATTCTACCTAAAAACGAAAGTTATCAAGCAATTGGACCATTTTCCATCCTATTGCACTTAAATACATACAAGACACACAAGAACACTGAATTATAGTATAAAACGATCGAAAACACACAATCCGACGTTATATCATCCAATAATCATCAATTCCGCGTAGTTACGTCCCAAAACAGTCAAAGGAGTTTGAAATTACTCAAAAACCCTCTATTACTCTGAAAACCATACAAGATGACTGAATTATGAACGAAACCAATAGATTCTACCTCAAAACGAAAGTTATAGATCATTTGGACCATTTTCCATCCTATTTCACTCAAATACATACAAAAACACACAAGAACACTGAATTACAGTATAAAACGATCGAAAACACACAATACGACGTTATTTCATACAATAACCATCAATTCCACGTAGTTACGGTCCAAAACAGTCAAAGGAGCTTGAAATCTTTCGAAAACAGTTTGATACATTGGAAAGCACACAAGACGACTGAAGAAATTATGCACGAAACCACTCGATTCCATCTAAAAACGAAAAATACCAAGCAATTGGACCATTTTCCAACCTATTTCACTCAAATACATACAAAAACACACAAGAACACTGAATTACAAAATAATATGATCAAAAACACACAATACGACGTTATTTCATCCAATAATTATCAATTACACGTAGTTGCGGTCCAAAAAAGTCAAAGGAGATTGAATTCGCTAAGAAAACCTCTATTACATTGAAAAGCACACAAGATGACTGAATAATGCACGGAACCACTCGATTCTACCCAAAAACGAAAGTTATAGAGCAATTGGACCATTTTCCATCCTATTCCACTTAAATACATACAAAAACACACAAGAACAATGAATTACAGTATAAAACGATCGAAAACACACAATACGACGTTATTTCATCCAATAACTATCAATTTCACGTAGTTACTGTCCAAAACTGTCAAAGGAGATTGGAATCACTAAAAAACCCTCTATTACACTGAAAAGCATCTAAGATGACTGAATTATGAACGAAACCACTCGATTCTACCTAAAAACGAAAGTTATCAAGCTATTGGACCATTTTCCATCCTATTTCACTCAAAAACATTCAAAAACACACAAGAACAATGAATTACAGTATAAAACGATCGAAAACACACAATACGACGTTATTTTATCCAATAACCATCAATTCCACGTAGTTACGGTCCAAAACAGTCAATGAGCTTGAAACCACTCGAAAACAGTCAATACACTGAAAAGCATATAAGATGACTGAATTATGCACGAAACCACTCGATTCTACCTAAAAACGAAAGTTATCAAGCAATTGGACCATTTTCCATCCTATTGCACTTAAATACATACAAGACACACAAGAACACTGAATTATAGTATAAAACGATCGAAAACACACAATCCGACGTTATTTCATACAATAATCATCAATTCCGCGTAGTTACGTCCCAAAACAGTCAAAGGAGTTTGAAATTACTCAAAAACCCTCTATTACTCTGAAAACCATACAAGATGACTGAATTATGAACGAAACCAATAGATTCTACCTAAAAACGAAAGTTATAGATCATTTGGACCATTTTCCATCCTATTTCACTCAAATACATACAAAAACACACAAGAACACTGAATTACAGTATAAAACGATCGAAAACACACAATACGACGTTATTTCATACAATAACCATCAATTCCACGTAGTTACGGTCCAAAACAGTCAAAGGAGCTTGAAATCTTTCGAAAACAGTTTGATACATTGAAAAGCACACAAGACGACTGAAGAAATTATGCACGAAACCACTCGATTCCATCTAAAAACGAAAAATACCAAGCAATTGGACCATTTTCCATCCTATTTCACTCAAATACATACAAAAACACACAAGAACACTGAATTACAAAATAATATGATCAAAAACACACAATACGACGTTATTTCATCCAATAATTATCAATTACACGTAGTTACGGTCCAAAAAAGTCAAAGGAGATTGAATTCGCTAAAAAACCCTCTATTACATTGAAAAGCACACAAGATGACTGAATAATGCACGGAACCACTCGATTCTACCCAAAAACGAAAGTTATAGAGCAATTGGACCATTTTCCATCCTATTCCACTTAAATACATACAAAAACACACAAGAACAATGAATTACAGAATAATATAATCAAAAACACACAATACGACGTTATTTTTTCCAATAATTAACAATTACACGTAGTTACGGTTTTAAAAAAGTCAAAGGAGATTGAATTCGCTGAGAAAACCTCTATTACATTGAAAAGCACACAAGATGACTGAATAATGCACGGAACCACTCGATTCTACCCAAAAACGAAAGTTATAGAGCAATTGGACCATCTTGCATCCTATTCCACTCAAATACATACAAAAACACACAAGAACAATGAATTACAGTATAAATCGATCGAAAACACACAATACGACGTTATTTTATCCAATAACTATCAATTTCACGTAGTTACGGTCCAAAATAGTCAATGAGCTTGAAACCACTCGAAAACAGTCAATACACTGAAAAGCATATAAGATGACTGAATTATGGACGAAACCACTCGATTCTACCTAAAAACGAAAGTTATCAAGCAATTGGACCATTTTCCATCCTATTGCACTTAAATACATACAAAACACACACGAACACTGAATTACACGTTTAGCAATATTTGTGGCCACCGTGCATGAAACGTATTTGTGGCTTAATAGTTGAAACTGTTTGGATTAGATAGAGATTAAAAGATAAAAACAAGGATATAATTCACACTCCTTAACCCTCCAATTTGCTCCAAATATCATAAAAATTAATCAGTGGCACCGGGATCCAGAATTATACACGAACAAACGGTATACACTTGTTTGCCAAAATTATAGTAAAGCTATCTGCTTAACACCTGTTATCCACTAATATCACGATAAGGGTACGATATACACTTGTATGCCAGAATTATGGTGAAGCAATCTACTTAACATTTGTAATCCACTAAAATATCATAATAAAGGAACTTGTATGCCAAAACTATAGTAAAGCAGTCATCATAACTCCCGTGCTGAACTCAGATTATGACAATGAAACAAACTGTTCACATATTGCGTCGAAATATTCGTTAATATTATATTAATATCAAATGAAGGTATTTGCAAAAACCAAAATCAAGTTTCATGTCCGTACAGTTATGGCAATTGGATAGCTAGGAATACTAGAAATTGAATACACAGTTAGGGCACCTAACCCAACCTTTTATGTATAATAAAACATGGTTAACATTTGCTTCTTTTGTAGGGTATCTGGTGAAAGGGGACACCAGTCAAGGGAGACAGAATACAGTGGGGGAAGGATAGGAGTAGATGAAAACGAAGAACAAAAGGGAAGGGACCCTCTGGACCGCTTAGAGGAGATGAGTCTGGTAAAATAGGGATCCTCTGAACCTCTTAGAGGGGATGAGTCTGGGAAAATAGGAAGAAGGGGAGAACGGAGCGCGGAAAGAAATAATGTAGGAGATGGATGGAGGGTGCTACAGATAAATTTAGGGAAATGCAAGATAGCGTATGATATATTGGTTGAAGTTTTAGGAGGGAAGTGGATGTGGTATGTGGTGCTGAGGTAAATGCTAGATATGTGAAAAAGAAAGGATGGATTATGGACGATACAGAAGAGGCAGGAATAACAGTGTCGGGAGATTGAATGAGGGCGGATGAAGTGAGGAAGGGAAACGGATGAGTGGTAGTTCGAATGGGAGGCATGGTGGTGAACAGTGTGTATATAAGCAGTCAGCCTGGAAAAATATGGGAGGAGCATGAAAGGAATGGAGGACGATATCAGGGTGTCAAAAGGGAAAAGGATGATCATAAGGAAAATGGTTACAGGGGACTTCAATGCGAAGAATACTGAGGGGGGGAATAAAACGAATAGGAGAGGAGAGATCCTGGAGAAAATCTTAAGATCCAACGGGTTGGTGGTGCTGAAAGACGGACTACTGCTCATCTTAATGATGAGGGGTAACGGGGGTTCGTCATTCATCGTTATAACAGCTTGTGATGAATGGCTGGGGGAAAGAATTAATAGTTGGAAGGTGCTGGAGGATGAGCAGAGCTTCAGTTTACATAGGTATGTGGAGACGGATATAAGTTAAGATAGAAAGGAATTATTGGAAGAGAGGAGATGGAGGTGGACGAAGGCTGAGGCAGAGAGTATGAGGAAGAAACTGAGAAAGGTGAGAAAGGAGATAGAAAGGGGTCTTGTGCAGGATGTAGAGGAATTATACGAGGTGATACATGGATCTAGAAGCGAGGGGAAGAGGGGCAATAGGCGTGAGCGGAGGACTAATTACTGGTGAAATGAGGAGATAAAGGATTTGTGGAGGGATTGTGAACAAGAACGAAGACGGATGCTGAGGGGAAGGATACAGGGAAGAAACAAGGAGAAGAAAAAGGAACCGGAGCGTAGGGAGGAGAAGGAGAAGAGAGGAAAGTGGGAAGAATTACTGGGGAATTGGAAAACAATCCATTTGGAAAGGCGTATGAGCAGCGGTGAAAAGGATGGGTGGAAATAGGAACGAGGTACTTGAGGAAATTTGGGAGGAGATTATAGGGAAATTGTTCACTGTGGGAGAAGGAGAAGTGAAGGATACTTTTCAGAAAGTCCAGGAAACTAGAGGGTTGGGGAAAATGAGGGGGATTATGCCGGTTGAGAAGTGGGAGGTACAGGAGGGGGGGAGGAACATTAAAGTGGGGAAAGCTCCGGGGATAGATGGCCTGAGATGTGACCAACGCTCTGGAAATGCGTGTTTGATAAGGTTTGTGGTATAGTATGTGGAGAGGGATGTGAGATTACGGTGTATGCGGATTAAGTATGTCTGGTATGTACGGCAAAGGGAGAGGCGGAGATAAAAATGAAGGCGGGGAAGATGTGCAGGAAGATTGTGGAGAAGATATAGTGCTACGGACTGGAAGTGGTGGAAGATAAGACGGTGGGGTTGCTAGTGAAGAGACGGAGCAAGACGAGGGAAGTTGCGGTGATGGTGGAGGGAAGGAGAATTCGTCTGGAGGAGTCTGTGAAATACTTGGACCATCAAAACATACATGTTGAAGGCGGCAAGGAGAGCCAAAATAAAAGGAGCAAGGCTGGGGAGATTGTTGTGTAATGTGAAAGGGCCGGAAAAGTGGAAGATTAGGGTAATTGGTAGGACGGTGGAGAAGAGTATGAGTACGGCGCGGAAGTGTGAGGTGGAACAGCGGGGCTGAATTCGAGGGCTAGGCCACACCTACGGAGAAAAGAATTGATATGACATGAGAGGTAGGAGTGATAGAAGGGAGAAGATGAGGGAGTGTTGTGAGGGACCGCCACCCATCTCGAAGGGTAGTAATTCCGAGGAGGGCATAACGGTGAGTTTTGAGGTGGGTTTGGTTGGTAGGCATCCCGTGGGATGAGTCCAACACTGTCTGGGTCATGGATATGGTCCATTCGAACATGAGTTTTCCCCAACTCTGATGCTGAAGATCTCGCACGACTTAATATCTCGATACCATGTTTCGTTTCAGGTGTTAAAAAAAGTGGAACATGTCTAATTTTCATTCTGCTCTATTGTCATTTTGGTAGCTTCGCCAGATAGTCTTTTATTGAAAATAATTACACGACTCAATATAAGTGACGCATATCTTAACCAACATGTTTGCGTTGGCTGGTTGGTTTTTTCAATGTCATTAGTGTATTTTAATATCTCATTTTCTGAGTAGTGATTGAGTTTAATGATATCGGTGGTTAAGGGTAGTAGCTGAGGACAATTCATTTTTTTAGTATAAAGCGTGTTCAGAGCATTCGATGATATTCTTATTGTCCAATAAATATCCATTAAGGAAATAAATTACTCCATTTTTTGATTACGGACAATGTTTCCACTTCGTAGTGCATTACCCCTTTCAATATCTACTGGAGTTTTAAGACGTGGGGATTGTGTACTGTGTAGCTAGTATGACAAAATTAAAATTACTTGGTTCCAAGCATTCACTCAGGTTTTTTATTGAGCTTATTTTTCTGATTTCTATCGAAAATCTACCTTGTTGACGAATATGTTGTCTGATTATTTCACACTGTGTGGTATGAAATTTTTCGAACATCATCGCACCATGAGTTTAAATTAGCTCGTCCTGTCAACATGTAAACGTGACTTCATCATTCAACATTTTCAATAGTATACTTTGAGTAAAATCTGATGAATATTGTGTAAAAATTATCCCTGATAGTAACGCATTGCTTTCTGCCATACGATTTTGCTGATTCAATCGGTCACTGGCCAGGTCACTAGTTATATTTTAAATGATGGTTAAAAATTTTCTTCAGTATAAACCCAAGACAAGGATTTTTGCTACAGTTGTCTCCGTACTATGGACAGTTGTTAAATGGCGTGCTAAATTTATTACGTTTATCTTTGAAACTTCGTTTATTACATTTTATTCCAACCCCTGTAATACTATCATCCCTTGCTTCGATTAACATATTCTCTGTATTCCGACTTTCTGTATATATTGCTGTTGAAAATATTTTTTTGGTGAGTGAGCCTTCACTTTTTATATTGCTCGCTTCAGCATTTTTTATTCTCTATTTATTCTCTATTTATTATATTCCATTAATTTTTTCCTTTTTTATAATACTATCTCTTTTTTTATGTGTGTCGTTTTTTGTATTCCTTCGGTTCTCCTTCTTTTTATTAGTTCTCTGAAATTTGTTTCAGTTTTCAGCTGATATCATTGTAGTACTGCTACCTTCGGAATTATCTTTTAAGAATGATGGTGCGTTTATGTCGCCAGTCGCAGGTGGGTGGAATAAACGTCTTAGTGAATAATAGCCGTTATATGCTAGTTAAATACTATACTTTGTCCACGAATATTGAATATTTCTACATCAAACAAAAAACGTAACACTATATCAACGTTAAATACATCATCAATAACTGTTCACTACCATTTTTGTGTATCTGTTTCTATTTCTGGGCGGAGTCACATTTATTTTTGTATTAGATTTGCTTTCTGTATTAAATTTTTTTTTAATTTCAATTGAAATTTAGTATAATAATTAAAATTTCTACAATCAGCCATAAATTATTTAAAAAGTCATTATTTAGTTTCTGCTTTGATTTACGTGTCATAGGATCCGTATTACGCAGCAAAAAATTATACCGGAAATTACTCTGAAATTTACACGAAGATTTTGTCACAAATTTCTTAAAAAATTTTGTAACATTTTCTCAAAATCTGTGCCACGGGCGATAAATCTCCCAAAAATTCTTAGAGTAATAATTCATCCGATACGCAGGCGCAGACGGGTTATTTTGTTATAGCTTATGTATGCCAGGTGCATATTGACTCTTAAAAACGAAGCAAACATCTTCCATTAACCTGATGTTTATTTTTCAATAATAGGATTTATTTTCTTTTCAAAAGTAGTGAGCAATGTTAGATGCGGCAATTTGTTGTTAGTTTATAAATTACCTAAAATGCAATTATAGAGTGTAATTTCAAACAAACCGATTATGCGATTCTGCGCCGATTCTTGCGTACTTTATAAAATTTCGTCTGGAGAATATGGAACATATTTAATATTATTTTTTTCTTTTTTTTTGGGAATCAAACCACAATAATGTTTTTTATTTTTTTTTGTCAAGATTAACTAGTATAGAAATATTTTTTTGGTCCCTATCTGACACAACGAAAAAATTTGACAACTATACAATCAATAATATTTTGAAGTTTAAGACTACAAAACTTTGATGTCAAATTTTATTAAGGTCGTCCATTCATAGTAGATCACACCTCTGGTAAAATGTGAAATAAAATATTTTATTTTATGACATTCTAACGATATGGAATCCAGTGAAGTGCACGTTCCAGGAACGGTTTTAATTGGGATAGCGCTTTTTTTCGCTTATTTTAGAAATTTTGTTGATAAAAACGTGTTTGTAAGATTCCCAAAAAAATAAGAAAAAAGAATATTAAATATGTTCCATATTCTCCAGACGAAATTTTATAAAGTGCGCAAGAATCGGCGCAGGATCGCATAATAGGTTTGTTTGACATTTCACTCTATAATTGCATTTTGGGTAATTTATAAACTAACAACAAATTGCAGCATCTAACATTGCTCACTACTTTTGAAAAGAAAATAAATCCTATTAATGAAAAATAAACATCACGTTAATGGAAGTATGTTTGCTACGTTTTTAAAAGTCAATATGCACCTGGCATACATCAGCTATTACTCCGAAAATTTTTGGGATATTTTAAAAAAAATAGAAAATAAAAATAAAAAACATTATTGTGGTTTGATTAACAAAAAAATGAGAAAAAAGAATAAGTAATGCCACAAGGAACTTACGGAAGATATATTTAATATTTTTACTCCGAAAGCAATTCCAAAAATGAATTTATCACAAGGAACAAACAGAAGATGATAATTAATTTGTCAGCTGTTTAAATAAACAATTTATAACGTTTAAGCTTTGCTTAAAGAACTATTTATTCACGAACTTCCCACCCTACTTCACCTACATGCCTCACGGACTTACGCCAGCTAACAATTACCGTAGTTTTTGACTTATTAAAAATGAGCATGGAAACAAAAATAAATTTTACTGAAATAACTTGATAAAAATTTGACAACACCTCCCTATACATTTATTGTAGAAATACACTTAAAATGAACTGAACCTGGAAACTAATAGAATTCATTCCAAGACTTTCAAGATATGACGTGGTATTAAAAAACTATTTTAAAGACATTTTCTTGTTTTCGACAAGATCGTTCAAAATTAACATGAAACTATTTGAAAGCATACAAATAAGAAATTCAAATATTTTTTATTAAAATTGGGAAGTGGCTTGAACAGAAATGTAGGAAATCGTTTTGACACTTTTGACAATATAAAAATATAAATTTGGCTTAATTCACTTCGCACCCCTAAACTCACAAAGCAGTTTTTTGACAAATTGGTAAACTTAATAAGGGATAATAAAGTTATGTTTTCCAATAACCTTTTGCTTTATATGTCTGACTTCCCACGAAAACAAAAACTAAGCACTTTCACGGGCAAAGTGCACTATTAAACTGATATTTTTAACACCCAGTGCGCGATTTATAGTTACAATAGCTACCAGCTTTTTAGTTTTGCAATCCACGCCATCGTCTTCCATGCTACATTTTAATTATGTTTGTAAACGTATTTCTTTTTTAATTGCAACTTTTGCACTTTTTATTTAAGTGGATATTTCAAATCCATGTCAAACACCGTAAATTTTTCTTGATCTGAATGATTTGTAAAAATGATAAAATGTTGATTATTATTTGATGCACAACGTCCTCTCTACTAGAATTGCTTTCAACTACTAAAATATTGAAATGTTATACATGAAAACAAAAGTTTACCACAAATATACTATAATTGGGTTGACGGAATGTTGACACACGCATAATAACGAAATCGGTTGCCACAAATGCCTTATTCTTATTATCTAAATAAATAATTGTGTATCTGCGACGAGAAAAGAGGACACCCAAAAAATAAATTCTCCACCATCTTACTTGTTTTAATATACAGGGCGTGCTTGGGGTATTTCTATTTTACTCCTGTACTCTCACATGTAGAAAACATCATCTTTAAAAAAGCGGTTGTTTTTAAATATTCTTTTTATTTGTATCAATAGCTAAATGAGTTATATACCTACCTTTCCTATTGTGAGTCCACCTTTTTAAAGTCATTTGCCGTTTCTAAGGAATATATTTATGGTGTAAAATTTCATTGGGAAAATTATTAACTTGATTACTGCTTCCTGTATCAATTGTCACAGTAAAGCGTGTTATGAATAGACGTCAAAATAATAGTGTAAAACTATTAAAATGCTTTACAAATTAGAAAATTTATTTTCAAAGGATAGCCCGTTCTCCAGGGAGCAACATCTACTTCTCGAGCAATATGCCCCGGCAGACAATGAATTACACTTCCAAGATAAACGGGGTTGGTATATTATGAAAATATAGAACCAAATTATTTCAATTTATCGCATACTATTGAATGCGGGATGCTTAGTATAAAGCATATTTTTATTATTATTATAAAAATTGAACTATTTTTTAATGAAACTGCTTAGAGAACTTCAATGCCATATAACCACAATGGTACTCATCTAAACCAGTGAAATGGTGACAGGTAATACGATGCTTTGGTTGGTAAATTTCACCACGCTCACGTTTAAAATACTTTGAAAGAGACCAGGCCACTTTCTCTCAATAAAACAATTAAAATAATAATCTTTCAAGTGTCATAAATGTCGTTTGTACAACTATTATATTTAATAATAGTAGGTACAGTGCTTTTGCGTACTAGTTGTATTTTGAAACGCGAGCCGTAGGCAAGTGCCTTAAAATACAACATACGCACAAAAGCATGCTCACTCACGTGTGTCATACAACATTTTATCTACGTCCATATTAAGAAAAATTAAATATGTGGTATGAACGTGTTTGAAAACATAATATGTATAATTAAGGTATACTATTAGACAATGAAATAAAATAATAATAAAATTAAAGAAATCAGGAGTTTATAAATTAAAATGTGGTAATAACAACTGTGATGAAATTTATATAGGTAGAGTTTTTAGGGATTTTAGAACTATAATTTCAGAACACAAACGTAGCTATGATAACCAAAAATTAGATTCCAACTACTCAAATAATTTATCAGCCAACCAACACAAATTCGATTCAAATTTTGAAATTTGGCATATAGAATCAAAGTCCCTCAAATTAAATCTTTAAGAAGATTTTGAGAGAAATGAAACAAATATTCAGAAAATCTTCTTAACGACGAAATAGATATCAAAAAATATCCCTTATTAAATCTTTTTACCTAGAAAGGTTCCGGTAAGATTGTTGTGAATGAATTTCCAGGTAAACTTGTTCAATACTTTGGTTAATCCCATATTAAGACAATTTTTGCTTCTCAATTCAATGTGAATAGATTATAATACTTTTGTCAATATCCGTGAAATTCGACGTTATTTCATCCAATTACCATCAATTTCACGTAGTTACGGTCCAAAAAAGTCAAAGGAGCTTGAAATCACTCAAAAACGCTCTATTACATTGAAAAGCACACAAAATGACTGAATTATGAACGAAACCACTCGATTCCACCTAAAAACGAAAGTTACCAAGCAATTGGACCATTTTCCATCCTATTTCACTCAAATACATACAAAAACACACAAGAACACTGAATTACAGAATAATATAATCAAAAACACACAATACGACGTTATTTTTTCCAATAATTAACAATTACACGTAGTTACGGTTTTAAAAAAGTCGAAGGAGATTGAATTCGCTGAGAAAACCTCTATTACATTGAAAAGCACACAAGATGACTGAATAATGCACGGAACCACTCGATTCTACCCAAAAACGAAAGTAATAGAGCAATTGGACCATCTTGCATCCTATTCCACTCGAATACATACAAAAACACACAAGAACAATGAATTAGAGTATAAATCGATCGAAAACACACAATACGACGTTATTTTATCCAATAACTATCAATATCACGTAGTTACGGTACAAAACAGTCAAGGAGCTTGAAATCTCTCGAAAACAGTCTAATACACTGGAAAGCACACAAGATGACTGAATTATGAACGAAACCAATCGACTCTACCCAAAAACGAAAGTTATAGAGCAATTGGACCATTTTCCATCCTATTTCACTCAACTACATTCAAAAACACACAAGAACAATGAATTACAGTATAAAACGATCGAAAACACACAATACGACGTCATTTTATCCAATAACTATCAATTTTCCATCCTATTTTAATAAAATACATACGAAAACACACAAAAACACTGAATAACAGTATAAAACGATCGAAAACACTCAATACGACGTTATTTTATCCAATAACTATCAATTTCACGTAGAAACGGTCCAAAACAGTCAATGAGCTTGAAATCACTCGAAAACAGTCAATACACTGAAAATCATATATGATGACTGAATTATGCACGAAACCACTCGATTCTACCTAAAAACGAAAGTTACCAAGCAATTGGACCATTTTCCATCCTATTTCACTCAAATACATACAAAAACACACAAGAACACTGAATTACAGAATAATATAATCAAAAACACACAATACGACGTTATTTTTTCCAATAATTAACAATTACACGTAGTTACGGTTTTAAAAAAGTCAAAGGAGATTGAATTCGCTGAGAAAACCTCTATTACATTGAAAAGCACACAAGATGATTGAATAATGCACGGAACCACTCGATTCTACCCAAAAACGAAAAGTATAGAGCAATTGGACCATCTTGCATCCTATTCCACTCAAATACATACAAAAACACACAAGAACAATGAATTACAGTATAAATCGATCGACAACACACAATACGACGTTATTTTATCCAATAACTATCAATTTCACGTAGTTACGGTACAAAACAGTCAAGGAGCTTGAAATCTCTCGAAAACAGTCTAATACACTGGAAAGCACACAAGATGACTGAATTATGAACGAAACCAATCGACTCTACCCAAAAACGAAAGTTATAGAGCAATTGGACCATTTTCTATCCTATTTCACTCAACTACATTCAAAAACACACAAGAACAATGAATTACAGTATAAAACGATCGAAAACACACAATACGACGTCATTTTATCCAATAACTATCAATTTCACGTAGTAACGGTCCAAAACAGTCAATGAGCTTGAAATCACTCGAAAACAGTCAATACACTGAAAAGCATAATATGATGACTGAATTATGCACGAAACCACTCGATTCTACCTAAAAACGAAAGTTACCAAGCAATTGGACCATTTTCCATCCTATTGCACTTAAATACATACAAAACACACAAGAACACTGAATTACAGTATAAAACGATCGAAAACACACAATCCGACGTTATATCATCCAATAATCATCAATTCCACGTAGTAACGGCCCAAAACAGTCAAAGGAGTTTGAAATTACTCAAAAACCCTCCATTACTCTGAAAACCATACAAGATGACTGAATTATGACCGAAACCAATAGATTCTACTTAAAAACGAAAGTTACAGATCATTTGGACCATTTTCCATCCTATTTTACTCAAATACATACAAAAACACACAAGAACACTGAATTACAGTATAATATGATCGAAAACACACAATACGACGATATTTCATCCCATTACCATCAATTCCACGTAGTTACGGTCCAAAAAAGTCAAAGGAGCTTGAAATCACTCAAAAACCCTCTATTACACTGAAAAGCACACAAAATGACTGAATTATGAACGAAACCAATCGATTCCACCTAAAAACGAAAGTTACCAAGCAATTGGACCATTTTCCATCCTATTTCACTCAACTACATACAAAAACACACAAGAAAACTAAATTACAGTATAAAACGATCAAAAACACTCAATACGATGTTATATCATCCAATAATCATCAATTCCACGTAGTTACGGCCCAAAACAGTCAAAGGAGTTTGAAATTACTCAAAAACCCTCTATTACTCTGAAAACCATACAGGATGACTGAATTATGAACGAAACCAATAGATTCTACCTAAAAACGAAAGAAATTGGACCATTTTCAATCCTATTCCAATCAAATACAAACAAAAACACACAAGAACACTGGATTACAGTATAATATGATCGAAAACACACAATACGACGTTATTTCATCCAATTACCATCAATTCCACCTAGTTACGATCCAAAAAAGTCAAAGGAGCTTGAAATCACTCAAAAACCCTCTATAACATTGAAAAGCACACAAATTGACTGAATTATGAACGAAACCAATCGATTCCACCTGATAACGAAAGTTACCAGGCAATTGGACCATTTTCCATCCTTTTTCACTCAACTACATACAAAAACACACAAGAAAACTAAATTACAGTATAAAACGATCAAAAACACTCAATACGATGTTGTTTCGTTTAATAACCATCAATTTCACGTAGTTACGGTCCAAAACAGTCAAAGGAGATTGAAATCACTAAAAAACCTTCTATTACACTGAAAGGGATATAAGATGACTGAATTATGCACGAAACCACTCGATTCTACATAAAAACGAAAGTTATCAAGCAATGGGACCATTTTCCGTCCTATTTCACTCAACTACATACAAAAACACACAAGAACACTGAATTACAGTATAAAACGATCGAAAACACACAATACGACGTTATTTCGTTCAATAACCATCAATTTTACGTAGTTACGGACCGAAACAGTCAAAGGAGATTGGAATCACTCGAAAACAGTCTAATACACTGGAAAGCACACAAGATGATTGAATTATGAACGAAACCAATCGCCTCTACCTAAAAACGAAAGTTATCAAGCTATTGGACCATTTTCCATCCTATTTCACTCAACTACATTCAAAAACACACAAGAACAATGAATTATAGTATAAAACGATCGAAAACACACAATACGACGTTATTTTATCCAATAACTATCAATTTCACGTAGTAACGGTCCAAAACAGTCAATGAGCTTGAAATCACTCGAAAACAGTCAATACACTGAAATAGTATATTTCATTACCAGTACAGAAATGAGGATTTTTCCGTGCGCGCGTGACAAATTCTCGTGTGAGGCGCAGCCGAACACGGGAAGTCATGCAAGAACGGAAAATCCATTTCTGGACGAGTAATGAACGATATTTTTTATTATACTTAGGTACCTGAAATCAACATAAACAAAAAATATCGCAAAAAATTTTTAAGAAAATCGGGAATATTTATTTTTATTTTTAAAACAGTAAAAATGTAAGTACATACAACTCAAATTAACAAAAAAAATAAAAGTAGGTAATTCTAAGAAAATTAATTTTGGACAGAACCGTTATTATTAATAGTAATATTTATTGTACAATTCGTATTATTGTTGAAGCTTTTGCATTTCTTTTTGTTGAACTAAAGACTCTGCTAAAGATGTTGAAGCGGAGTGTTCGTGTGTGCTTTGGTTCTCTTGATTGACTGTTACAGATGTTGTAGTTTCCAAGTTACAAGGGCTAAACAACTTCCGTGATACTTCAATTTTTTTTTGTATGGACTCTTCTATATATCCTTCTGCTACATTGGAAGAAAGCCATCCTCCGTGTCTTTTCAAAGTGAGCAAATCACCGCCGCTTTCCACCAACATGGTTGCCGAAGAGCGCCTTAGCCAGCCCATGTCCGGTATATTCTTCGGGATTTTTTAGTTTTAGGTATTTTGCAACAAGTTTTGGAATACCACTGATAGTATGGCACCCAACATGTTGAGCGTAACATCTTTGGTTTCGGTATGCAACAAATAATCTTCTACTCTCCATATGTTTAGGGCGGAGATCTGCGTATTTACGGTAAATTGTACAGGGATCGAATTTGCAATTTTCATTGGTAATGGTAAAACTTCTTGACCTGTGAGTTTTTCTATCTCGTAAGAACACGACAAGGAAACGCCCATTATCTTCCACATCATCTAAACTCAAACGTATTAAATCATCTCTGCGGCATGCACCGAAGATGCCAAACACTAAAATTACTTTTGCTAGTAGATATTCTCCATCTGAAGCTTCACATAAAAATTTGGTTACTTGTTCTGCTGTAAGAATCTTGGATTTCTTTGGTATATATCCTACAGCTTGTCGTTTCAAAAAAGCAATCGTTTTTTGATATTGATGGTGAGTATTTTCTTTTATTGCCAAACAACTCTTTAACATAGAGAATCGACTCCATAAAGTGGAGGATTTCATAGTGTTGGCTTTTTCAGAAAAATATACTAAAAGAATATCGTCACTCACAATTTTGATTCGTTTCTGAGTCCGCCATTCGGTAAAACTGTTATATTCTTGTTCATATCTCAACCTGGATTTCACTGGTAATAAATCTGCACTCACTTCTGCCGCTCGTTGTAAGATATTTTCGGGAATATCCCGATTTTCTTCACAATCTGAATTCATTTTTGCAAAATGTAATAAATACATAAATACTTAATTTTTACTGACAGAAAATAAAATTTGTCATTAATAAATAAATCGTTGCTATAGACACATTACTCGTTTCTTTTTTTTTCTTCGGGTTGCCATAGGATATCTAGTATTATGGATATCTATGTTTATTATTAAGCGCACGGAAATAGGGATCGGGAAAAAATTTCCGTGCGCTGTTCCGAAAATGTCATATTTACTGTATTTTATAAACAGTTGAAAATGTAGTATTTTCTGTTAAGTATAATAAAAAGCATATATGATGACTGAATTATGCACGAAACCACTCGATTCTACTTAAAAACGAAAGTTACCAAGCAATTGTACCATTTTCCATCCTATTTCACTCAACTACATTCAAAAACACACAAGAACAATGAATTACAGTATAAAACGATCGAAAGCACACAATACGACGTTATTTTATCCAATAACCATCAATTCCACGTAGTTACGATCGAAAACAGTCAAGCAGTTTGAAATCACTCGAAAACAGTCTAATACACTGAAAAGCATAAATAAGATGACTGAATTATGCACGAAACCACTCGATTCTACCTAAAAACGAAAGTAATCAAGAAATTGGACCATTTTCAATCCTATTCCACTTAAATACAAGCAAAAACACACAAGAACACTGGATTACAGTATAATAGGATCGAAAACACACAATACGACGTTATTTCATCCAATTACCATCAATTTCACGTAGTTACGGTCCAAAAAAGTCAAAGGAGCTTGAAATCACTCAAAAACGCTCTATTACATTGAAAAGCACACAAAATGACTGAATTATGAACGAAACCACTCGATTCCACCTAAAAACGAAAGTTACCAAGCAATTGGACCATTTTCCATCCTATTTCACTCAAATACATACAAAAACACACAAGAACACTGAATTACAGAATAATATAATCAAAAACACACAATACGACGTTATTTTTTCCAATAATTAACAATTACACGTAGTTACGGTTTTAAAAAAGTCAAAGGAGATTGAATTCGCTGAGAAAACCTCTATTACATTGAAAAGCACACAAGATGACTGAATAATGCACGGAACCACTCGATTCTACCCAAAAACGAAAGTAATAGAGCAATTGGACCATCTTGCATCCTATTCCACTCAAATACATACAAAAACACACAAGAACAATGAATTAGAGTATCAATCGATCGAAAACACACAATACGACGTTATTTTATCCAATAACTATCAATATCACGTAGTTACGGTACAAAACAGTCAAGGAGCTTGAAATCTCTCGAAAACAGTCTAATACACTGGAAAGCACACAAGATGACTGAATTATGAACGAAACCAATCGACTCTACCCAAAAACGAAAGTTATAGAGCAATTGGACCATTTTCCATCCTATTTCACTCAACTACATTCAAAAACACACAAGAACAATGAATTACAGTATAAAACGATCGAAAACACACAACACGACGTCATTTTATCCAATAACTATCAATTTCACGTAGTAACGGTCCAAAACAGTCAATGAGCTTGAAATCACTCGAAAACAGTCAATACACTGAAAAGCATATATGATGACTGAATTATGCACGAAACCACTCGATTCTACCTAAAAACGAAAGTTACCAAGCAATTGGACCATTTTCCATCCTATTGCACTTAAATACATACAAAACACACAAGAACACTGAATTACAGTATAAAACGATCGAAAACACACAATCCGACGTTATATCATCCAATAATCATCAATTCCACGTAGTAACGGCCCAAAACAGTCAAAGGAGTTTGAAATTACTCAAAAACCCTCCATTACTCTGAAAACCATACAAGATGACTGAATTATGACCGAAACCAATAGATTCTACTTAAAAACGAAAGTTACAGATCATTTGGACCATTTTCCATCCTATTTTACTCAAATACATACAAAAACACACAAGAACACTGAATTACAGTATAATATGATCGAAAACACACAATACGACGATATTTCATCCAATTACCATCAATTCCACGTAGTTACGGTCCAAAAAAGTCAAAGGAGCTTGAAATCACTCAAAAACCCTCTATTACATTGAAAAGCACACAAAATGACTGAATTATGAACGAAACCAATCGATTTCACCTAGAAACGAAAGTTACCAAGCAATTGAACCATTTTCCATCCTATTTCACTCAACTACATACAAAAACACACAAGAAAACTAAATTACAGTATAAAACGATCAAAAACACTCAATACGATGTTGTTTCGTTCAATAACCATCAATTTCACGTAGTTACGGTCCAAAACAGTCAAAGGAGATTGAAATCACTAAAAAACCCTCTATTACACTGAAAAGCATATAAGATGACTGAATTATGCACGAAACCACTCGATTCTACATAAAAACGAAAGTTATCAAGCAATTGGACCATTTTCCGTCCTATTTCACTCAACTACATACAAAAACACACAAGAACACTGAATTACAGTATAAAACGATCGAAAACACACAATACGACGTTATTTCGTTCAATAACCATCAATTTTACGTAGTTACGGACCGAAACAGTCAAAGGAGATTGGAATCACTCGAAAACAGTTTAATACACTGAAAAGCACACAAGACGACTGAATAAATTATGCAAGAAACCACTCGATTCCACCTAAAAACGAAAGTTACCAAGCAATTGGACCATTTTCCATCCTATTTCACTTAAATACATACAAAAACACACAAGAACACTGAATTACAGTACAATATGATCGTAAACACACAATACGACGTTATTTCATCCAATTACCATCAATTCCACGTAGTTACGGTCCAAAAAAGTCAAAGGAGCTTGAAATCATTCAAAAACCCTCTATTACATTGAAAAGCACACAAAATGACTGAATTATGAACGAAACCAATCGATTCCACCTAAAAACGAAAGTTACCAAGCAATTGGACCATTTTCCATCCTATTTCACTCAACTACATACAAAAACACACAAGAAAACTAAATTACAGTATAAAACGATCAAAAACACTCAATACGATGTTATATCATCCAATAATCATCAATTCCACGTAGTTACGGCCCAAAACAGTCAAAGGAGTTTGAAATTACTCAAAAACCCTCTATTACTCTGAAAACCATACAAGATGACTGAATTATGAACGAAACCAATAGATTCTACCTAAAAACGAAAGAAATTGGACCATTTTCAATCCTATTCCAATCAAATACAAACAAAAACACACAAGAACACTGGATTACGTTATAATATGATCGAAAACACACAATACGACGTTATTTCATCCAATTACCATTAATTCCACCTAGTTACGATCCAAAAAAGTCAAAGGAGCTTGAAATCACTCAAAAACCCTCTATAACATTGAAAAGCACACAAATTGACTGAATTATGAACGAAACCAATCGATTCCACCTGATAACGAAAGTTACCAGGCAATTGGACCATTTTCCATCCTTTTTCACTCAACTACATACAAAAACACACAAGAAAACTAAATTACAGTATAAAACGATCAAAAACACTCAATACGATGTTGTTTCGTTAATAACCATCAATTTCACGTAGTTACGGTCCAAAACAGTCAAAGGAGATTGAAATCACTAAAAAACCTTCTATTACACTGAAAAGGATATAAGATGACTGAATTATGCACGAAACCACTCGATTCTACATAAAAACGAAAGTTATCAAGCAATGGGACCATTTTCCGTCCTATTTCACTCAACTACATACAAAAACACACAAGAACACTGAATTACAGTATAAAACGATCGAAAACACACAATACGACGTTATTTCGTTCAATAACCATCAATTTTACGTAGTTACGGACCGAAACAGTCAAAGGAGATTGGAATCACTCGAAAACAGTCTAATACACTGGAAAGCACACAAGATGATTGAATTATGAACGAAACCAATCGCCTCTACCTAAAAACGAAAGTTATCAAGCTATTGGACCATTTTCCATCCTATTTCACTCAACTACATTCAAAAACACACAAGAACAATGAATTATAGTATAAAACGATCGAAAACACACAATACGACGTTATTTTATCCAATAACTATCAATTTCACGTAGTAACGGTCCAAAACAGTCAATACACTGAAATAGTATATTTCATTACCAGTACAGAAATGAGGATATCGCAAAAAATTTTTAAGAAAATCGGGAATATTTATTTTTATTTTTAAAACAGTAAAAATGTAAGTACATACAACTCAAATTAACAAAAGTAGGTAATTCTAAGAAAATTAATTTTGGACAGAACCGTTATTATTAATAGTAATATTTATTGTACAATTCGTATTATTGTTGAAGCTTTTGCATTTCTTTTTGTTGAACTAAAGACTCTGCTAAAGATGTTGAAGCGGAGTGTTCGTGTGTGCTTTGGTTCTCTTGATTGACTGTTACAGATGTTGTAGTTTCCAAGTTACAAGGGCTAAACAACTTCCGTGATACTTCAATTTTTTTTTGTATGGACTCTTCTATATATCCTTCTGCTACATTGGAAGAAAGCCATCCTCCGTGTCTTTTCAAAGTGAGCAAATCACCGCCGCTTTCCACCAACATGGTTGCCGAAGAGCGCCTTAGCCAGCCCATGTCCGGTATATTCTTCGGGATTTTTTAGTTTTAGGTATTTTGCAACAAGTTTTGGAATACCACTGATAGTATGGCACCCAACATGTTGAGCGTAACATCTTTGGTTTCGGTATGCAACAAATAATCTTCTACTCTCCATATGTTTAGGGCGGAGATCTGCGTATTTACGGTAAATTGTACAGGGATCGAATTTGCAATTTTCATTGGTAATGGTAAAACTTCTTGACCTGTGAGTTCTTCCATCTCGTAAGAACACGACAAGGAAACGCCCATTATCTTCCACATCATCTAAACTCAAACGTATTAAATCATCTCTGCGGCATGCACCGAAGATGCCAAACACTAAAATTACTTTTGCTAGTAGATATTCTCCATCTGAAGCTTCACATAAAAATTTGGTTACTTGTTCTGCTGTAAGAATCTTGGATTTCTTTGGTATATATCCTACAGCTTGTCGTTTCAAAAAAGCAATCGTTTTTTGATATTGATGGTGAGTATTTTCTTTTATTGCCAAACAACTCTTTAACATAGAGAATCGACTCCATAAAGTGGAGGATTTCATAGTGTTGGCTTTTTCAGAAAAATATACTAAAAGAATATCGTCACTCACAATTTTGATTCGTTTCTGAGTCCGCCATTCGGTAAAACTGTTATATTCTTGTTCATATCTCAACCTGGATTTCACTGGTAATAAATCTGCACTCACTTCTGCCGCTCGTTGTAAGATATTTTCGGGAATATCCCGATTTTCTTCACAATCTGAATTCATTTTTGCAAAATGTAATAAATACATAAATACTTAATTTTCACTGACAGAAAATAAAATTTGTCATTAATAAATAAATCGTTGCTATAGACACATTACTCGTTTCTTTTTTTTTCTTCGGGTTGCCATAGGATATCTAGTATTGAAGAAAAACTAGGTGTTTTCTTGATTTAAACCATCTTTAATTAACACGTTTCATTAAAGTTACACATTTATAAACCATCTTTGATTAACACGTTTCATTAAATTTACACATTTATTATAAAAACATATGGCACATGTTTTAATACATCACAAAATAAACACTTCTTTGGGTTTCAAAAATATTATATTTGTTGTATTGGTGGTTAATTTTACTTCACTTTTAATGTATTCTTTCAATATTTTGGTTGAGGATGGCTGAGAAACTTATAGTTCTTTTATTTGATGCAACAAGTTGACTACACGAGTCGGCTAGTAAGGGTTGTTGTCGGGGTGAGAGTCGAGGATAGAATTATATGAGAGGGAAACAATTTTAAAGGGTAAGTTAGCTTGTTAGCCAATTACGAAAAGGAAACAATTTAAAGAGTAAGTTAACTACCAACGTGGAGGTGGCGTTAGGAGTAACATTTATAATTAAATAAAAGTACAGTTGAGGAACTAGTAGTTTTTCAACAAGTATTATGGATATCTATGTTTATTATTAAGCGCACGGAAATAGGGATCGGGAAAAAATTTCCGTGCGCTGTTCCGAAAATTTCATATTTACTGTATTTTATGAACAGTTGAAAATGTAGTATTTTCTGTTAAGTATAATAAAAAGCATATATGATGACTGAATTATGCACGAAACCACTCGATTCTACTTAAAAACGAAAGTTACCAAGCAATTGTACCATTTTCCATCCTATTTCACTCAACTACATTCAAAAACACACAAGAACAATGAATTACAGTATAAAACGATCGAAAACACACAATACGACGTTATTTTATCCAATAACCATCAATTCCACGTAGTTACGGTCCAAAACAGTCAATGAGCTTGAAATCACTCGAAAACAGTCAATACACTGAAAAGCATATAAAATGACTGAATTATGTACGAAACCACTCGATTCTACCTAAAAACGAAAGTTATCAAGCAATTGGACCATTTTCCATCCTATTGCTCTTAAATACATACAAGACACACAAGAACACTGAATTATAGTATAAAACGATCGAAAACACAGAATCCGACGTTATATCATCCAATAATCATCAATTCCGCGTAGTTACGTCCCAAAACAGTCAAAGGAGTTTGAAATTACTCAAAAACCCTCTATTACTCTGAAAACCATACAAGATGACTGAATTATGAACGAAACCAATAGATTCTACCTAAAAACGAAAGTTACAGATCATTTGGACCATTTTCAATCCTATTCCACTCAAATACAAACAAAAACACACAAGAACACTGGATTACAGTATAATATGATCGAAAACACACAATACGACGTTATTTCATCCAATTACCATCAATTCCACCTAGTTACGATCCAAAAAAGTCAAAGGAGCTTGAAATCACTCAAAAACCCTCTATAACATTGAAAAGTACACAAATTGACTGAATTATGAACGAAACCAATCGATTCCACCTGATAACGAAAGTTACCAGGCAATTGGACCATTTTTCAACCTTTTTTCACTCAACTACATACAAAAACACACAAGAAAACTAAATTACAGTATAAAACGATCAAAAACACTCAATACGATGTTGTTTCGTTCAATAACCATCAATTTCACGTAGTTACGGTCCAAAACAGTCAAAGGAGATTGAAATCACTAAAAAACCCTCTATTACACTGAAAAGCATATAAGATGACTGAATTATGCACGAAACCACTCGATTCGACATAAAAACGAAAGTTATCAAGCAATTGGACCATTTCCGTCCTATTTCACTCAACTACATACAAAAACACACAAGAACACTGAATTACAGTATAAAACGATCGAAAACACACAATACGACGTTATTTTGTTCAATAACCATCAATTTTACGTAGTTACGGACCGAAACAGTCAAAGCAGATTGGAATCACTGAAAAACCCTCTATTACACTGAAAAGCATAAAAGATGACTGAATTATGCACGAAACCACTCGATTCTACCTAAAAACGAAAGTTATAGAGCATTTGGACCATTTTCCATCCTCTTTCACTCAACTACATACAAAAACACACAAGAACAATGAATTACAGTATGAAACGATTGAAAACACACAATACGATGTTATTTCATCCAATAACTATCAATTTCACGTAGTTACGGTCCAAAACAGTCAAAGGAGATTGAAATCACTTAAAAACCCTCTATTACACTGAAAAGTTTTTTTTTGTTGTTCGAACATGATTTTAATTGATAATTGATTTTCCTTCATTGGAATTTGCAAAAGTTTAATTTTGTACTCTGATATAGGAGATTGATCCTCTTTAGGGTATAATTTGAATATTAATGCAAGTGAAGTTAAAGGTCGTGGTAGGGACAGCTGTGGCTGTACACCCAAGGATAGCCATTTGGTTAATTTCCACAATATGTCGCAGTTCCAACAATTGCGGAAATTAAGATGCAGGAAAAGTACCACAGAAAACCTGCATCCATCATCCCGGTAGTAAAGGAAGGGAAATGAAATAAATTTACACTTATTTTCATTTGAAATTTTTTCATATGTTCTAAAATTGTCTCAGATGCTGAAAAGTACCCGAGACAATACACTAAAAGTGCTTTTTGTTGTGTTCGGTGTTCCTCCTAGCTTGGATCGTCACTTCGGTCCAACTGTTTACGGTACACTTTACTTACAACAGCTTTCGCAGCACTTCTTCTTCGGCTTGAAATTTTCCGGTGTACGACTGTGCCTCTATCGAATTGATAGAGGCGAAGTATCGAGGAAGTCTTGGAAGTCTGGGGGGAGTTCTTCGTAAGGGATGGTACGAAGAAGTCGTAGAGGAGGATATGGCAATTTATTTTTCGGAATTTTTGGAATTATGCGAAGGAGCCGGGTTTTCCAAGACATTTTTAATGTGTTTTTAGCTAACGTGTTGTTAGATGAGAGAGTTCGGGTGATGTAGCCTGCTGGAAGTTTCGCAGTCTATCGGAGATGGGGATGATATTTGTATTGGTATATACCTCGTTGCAAGGGGAGCGAAAATGTTTATATTGACAAAGTCTCAGAATACGTCTCTCACAGGAGAGGAGACGATTTATCAACCGTGGAAGGAGAGTTGAATATACGAGGTATTTGTAGTCGATTACGGGGCGAGTAAAGGTTTTGTATGTATGCAGAAGAGTTTGAGGGTGAGATCTACCGAACTTGCCGCACAACATTCTGAGGAGATTAACTCGATTTCTCACCCTGCTAAGAGTAGCAGTGATGTCAGGCTCCCAGTTGAGGGTGTGAGTAAATCTCACCCCCAAATAGGTAACCTGTTTTTGTAATTCGAGTCTCTCGCCCCAGAGTGAAATACGGAAGTTCGTTGGTGTAGGTGAAAGGTCGTGTTTGATGGTATTTGAATGTTTAAACGCTATCAGTTGAGTTTTTTGTGGATTAAGTGTAATTCTCCACTTGCAGCACCAATCAGAAAATCGGTTTAGCGAGCTTTGAGTGTTATTTTGGAGTGTGTGTATGTCTTTAGCGGTGTTAATGATAGCGGTGTCGTCTGCATACAAATGAATATGTTGATGACGATTAACGGGGGTCGGAGTGTCATAAGTGTAAATAAGGGG